>JAQHUG010000551.1:119104-134194 GCA_028555095.1 Dicrostonyx torquatus | reverse complement strand
GAGGACCTGGGTTCAATTCCCAGCACCCACATGGCAGCTCACAACTGTCTGAAGATCCAGTTGCAGGAGATCTGACACCTTCACACCAATGCACATAAAATAAAGTTAAATAAGCCATAAAAAATTTAAAAAAGAAAAAGAAAAAAGGAAATGAAGACATCACATCATGTTGTGCCTTCCAAGACCACAGTCGGAGAGCAGCTGGTTGACTCTAGGGACCTTCCACCTCAGGAAACCTTTTCTTATCTCTCTTTGCTGTTTACATAGAGTGGCTCTCTCATACTCTTTGGTGCTTCCCCCTCTTTCTGATCCCTTCCTTTCATGAAGAGTTTACCTGTCTCCTGCCTACCTTCTCCCTCCTGCACAGCAGACAAACTGCTCCCACCTTGACAACCTGAGTTCAGTCCTCAAGACCTACATTGTAGAAGGACAGAACTGACTCCTACAGATTATCCTCTGACTTTCACGTGCTCTCTTTGGCACACACATGCATGCACACACAAAATTAATTGAAATTATTTTTTAGCTTAAAGAGAAAATAGATAACCAGGCATTTCAAATATTGAGTCCCCATTTCTTCGACACTGAGAACTGTCCAAAGTTGCCCAGGAGCAGCCCTCACAACTTGAGGCAGGGAATCATTCTGTCCCAGTACCTAGTGTGGGGTCAGGGGAAGATCCTTGCAGGTGGCTTTTCTCCTGGGTCTGAGTTGTATGACTGTTCTCTATGCCGTGACAGGGAGTTGTGCTACAACAAGATAGCTACATCGAGGACCAGAAGCTGGTGCTGACCGAGAAGGTACTCACAAGGAGTGCATCCCGCCCCAGCTCTCTCATTGAGCAGGAGAAACAGCGGAGCCTGGAGAAGCAGCGCCAGGACCTCGCCAACCTGCAGAAGCAACAGGCACAGCACCTGGAGGAAAAGCGCCGACGTGAGCGTGAGTGGGAGGCCCGGGAGCAAGAACTGAGAGACCGGGAGGCCAAGCTGGCAGAACGGGAGGAGGCAGTCCGCCGTAGGCAGCAGGACCTGGAGAGGGACCGCGAAGAGCTCCAGCAGAAGAAGGGCACTTACCAGTGTGATCTGGAGAGACTACGGGCTGCCCAGAAACAGCTGGAAAGAGAACAGGAGCAAATGAAGCGGGATGCAGAGCGGCTCAGCCAGAGGCAGATGGATCAGGACTTCTGCCAGGTACCTAGAGCCTGTGCCAGGCCAGTAGACAGGGAGGAAGGGGCATCCTACCATGAAGACCAGGCAAGGCAGCAACTGAGGGTGATAATAGGAGCCTCATGGAAGAGACTAGAGGAGAGATTCGTGTTGTACGGCAGCTTTGCTTTACCCTGAACAAGGGGAGGACGTCAGTCTCACTCAAGGAGATTGAAGAGGATGGCAGATACTTGAGATTGTAGCACAGAGAAGTCAGTGGGTCCATCAAGCTAGCAAGCACTTTTCTCAGCCACCAGCCTAGGCCAGAGTCGCTTCAGCATGTCTAAGAGAGTAGCAGTTAGCCCTTGTCCTGTCGAGTACATGGTAAATCAGGCAAGTGTCCCCACAAATAGGAAACATACCAAGATAGAGGAGCCCTTAGGTCCTACATGCCTGTGGTCAGGAGACAGCAGAGATCAGCTCTGCTACAAGATAAAGAACCTGCTGGGAGGATCAGCATGGGTCAGTGACAGAGGGAAGAGCCCAGCAAGTGATAGAAAGCAGTCTCTTGTGCACAGAGGATGTCTGGGCAGGGATATTCAGACACCTACACTCCGTCTAAAGCCTGTTTAGTTTGATGCTCTTCCATGCTCTTCTCTCTCTAGCTGCTGCTTGTTCAGGAAGGCTTCCTGTCATTCAGCATGCTGAGTCTGATGCTACTGTAGTGAGATAATCTGTGATTGCCCTGAACTCTGGAGGCAGATAGTTTAAAACTGTCATATTGCAATTGACCTTGGGCCATGAAAGGAGACTGAAGTGATGTCTCAGGCAGTACTGCCTTTTCAGAAGAGCTTCTCAAATACATAGCAGGTAGCAGCCATTGGCTCTGTAGCATTTTCTAGCAGAAGGGTAGATTCACTCATATTCCAATAAAATTAGCAGAATTTTGACAAGGAGGGTTGGTTCCCAGTCAGCAGAGAGCACAGGTGGATTGATACTCTTCTGTTAGCACTCTAGCCTGGCCAGGTCCAAAATCTCTTGCTCTCTTGCCCCAAAGTAATGGCTGCACTCTTGTGTGAATCGGTCTTTAAATGAGTAGCTATCCCGTTTCTTCAGGGAGTGGGAGTTTTTTTATTTTTGACTCATCAAAGATAAGGATGACATCGGTATTGGATGTAATGGTTTTAACATGCTTATAGATACATAGGACTTGGGAAAGAGCAGTTCCATGAAGCCCTGTTTAGAGTAAGTTCTTGAGAGTGTGGCTCCCATGATGCTCATGGCTTCTCTTGAACATATGCAGGTTTCGAATAAACATGGCAGGCTGATGCGAGTCCCGTCCTTCTTGCCCAATCCGGAGGAGTCCTCCTTGCCTTCTGCACCTTCCATAACCAAGTCAGGGTCATTGGACTCAGAACTTTCAGTGTCTCCTAAAAGGAACAGCATCTCTCGGACGCACAAAGATAAGGGGCCTTTTCATATACTGAGTTCAACGAGCCAGACAAAAGTACCAGAGGGGCAAACCCAGGCCCCATCCAGCACCTCCACTTCCACCCGTCTTTTTGGGTTAGCTAAGCCAAAAGAAAAGAAGGAGAAGAAAAAGAAGAGCAAAGGAAGCCGCTCTCAGCCTGGTGGTGAGTTGTCCACACTACAGTGTCTCACTGTGGCCATGGACTCTGTATTCTATAAGAGAGAGGAGTGACAGGCTAATGTGGGGGGACAGTTCAGATATACAAACGCCAAGCTGCCCACTGCCCACCAAGCCCACTTGTTAAGAATACTTGTTGCGGGGGCTGGAGAGATGGCTCAGAGGTTAAGAGCATTGCCTGCTCTTCCAAAGGTCCTGAGTTCAATTCCCGGCAACCACATGGTAGCTCATAACCATCTGTAATGAGGTCTGGTGCCCTCTTCTGGACAGCATACTGAGAATACTGTATACATAATAAATAAATAAATCTCAAAAAAAAAAAAAGAATACTTGTTGCACGCTGGGCAGTTGTGGCGCATGCCTTTAGTCCCAGCACTCGGGAGGCAGAGGCAGGTGGATCTCTGTGAGTTCGGGGCCAGCCTGGTCTACAAGAGCTAGTTCCAGGACAGGCTCCAAAGCTACAGAGAAACCCTGTCTTAAAAAACCAAAAAAAAAGAGTACTTGCAGGGGCTGCAGAGATGACCCAGTTGGTAATGCGCTTGCCATTCAAACATGAGGACCTGAATTCTATCCCCAGAGGAAGGAGAATCCCTGGAACTCACCCGCAAGCTAGTGTCACATTGGTGAGCTCCAGGTTCAGTGAGAGACCTTGTCTCCAAATTAATAATCAATGATAAAATAATAATAACAACAATAATAATAATAAGCCTCTGGCATTTGTTCACAAGAGACACATGAAAAGAATGCTCATACAAGGGCTGGAGAGGTGGCTCTGAGGTTGGAGTCACTGCCCTTACAGAAAGCTCAGGTGCAGCTCCCCACACCCACATAGCAGCTCACAACCACTTGTAACTGCAGTTTGAGGGGATCTGATGCCCTCTTCTGGCCACTGTGGGCTGAATGTATGCGTGAACCTGTTGCACATGCATACGTGCAGGAAAATATGCCTGATCTTTTTCAGAAAGAATGCTTGTGCAGTGAGCATCCAGGACCTTGTGTTTTGGGCCTCCTACATGTGGAGTGCAGGTTTCATTTCTCGAGTGTTCTCCCTGTTGAAAAACTAACTCCCCTAATTGGAGTTATTCTGGCTCTCACTATCTTGCTAGATGCCTCAGGCAGGGAGGAGTCAGAAACTGGAGCTGAGGTTGCTTTGCTCTGTATGCCTCCACATTAAGACTGAGCTCTCACTTCCGTTTACACATGTGAACTCTAGCACTCTGTGGAAGTTAATCAGCCAGTCACCTGTCACAGCACGGAAACTTGACGGGGGTCGAAGTGACGTCAGAGGGGCCATGTTTTCACTCTTGATTTCATGGTTGCAGATGGTCCTGCTTCGGAAGTATCAGCAGAGGGTGAAGAGATCTTCTGTTGACCCATTTTGTCTGCCAGGGCAGCCACCCTCCATCCCTGATACCACAGGGGCTCTCCTGCTGCCCTCGTGTGCAAGTCTCCTCCACTGGACGCCCACTGCCCCTCAGCGTCCAGTCCTCCTGAGCTATCCCTGGTCCTGGACAAGAAAGAGCAACACCTGCGTGTCAGGGTGGGGAAGGATACGCAGACTCCACTTGGGCCATGATCCGTGACTGCCCAGGACTTGGGTGGGCCTGGCCTTACTCAGGGTATTACACTGAACATAGTGACCCTTGACATAGGTGATAGTTTGAGACGTGTCAGGGTTCCCTAGAGGTTCAAAGGGGTTTTCCAAATGAGGTCTGACACCCTGCCTTGTATGTGGGGGAATGCAACCAGAATCAAAGAGCAGGTAGTGCAGACTTCATCCATGGACAATGACCATCTCCATGTGTGTGTGGAATACACCAGCTGTGTACACAGCCCTTCTTACACATCAGGGTAGCTTAGGCCAAGAGCAAGCACCTGACTGACCAGGTGGCTTGCAGATGTACAGTATTTCACCCTGTGGGTCCCTTGAAATGGCCCGTGTGCACACACCACCCCTCTTTGTATTCCTCATTTTATTTTAGGAAGAAGAACAAAATGTTTGGGACACCAGTTAGAGGTCTGATGTGTACGAAAAGCACATAGTCTGCACCACCTGGATCTCCATATTCTAGGCTGAGCTAACTGTCTTGCTCATATTCAAATCAGGAGGAAACATACTGTTGTCCTCAGCGCCTGTCTAAATGCTCTGGGCACAGAGGAAGGAGAGAGGACTCTGCAGAACTGTCCCCAGTATGACACTTTCTAGTTGTTGTTGGACTCCCTGTGGGAAAGCATGCACCCTGGTGGTGCTCCCAGCCACCTGCCTGAGACTAGATTGTCCCCCAGGCCTCTCCAAGCCCTGCTCTAGAATTACTGGCTGAAACATAGGTTCAAGTGCAGGAGTTAAAGTCTGTCTGGTGCTTTTGCCAGTACAGACAGGGGAACTGGCCCTGAGGCATGGCGTGTACTCTCTCCAGTCACAAGGCCTCCTCATACGGTTTTCAGATGCAGTTTGCTTGGTTGTGCTCTTCTCCTTGAAGCTGTCAAGTACCGCCTATCTCTTTCTCCCGCTCCCCTCCATGTGTTGATGTATGCATGCTTGAGGCTTTGACCAGCTCGTGTGTGCAGGACAGTTCATTGGTAATGGACCCTCTAAGGCTCACGTACCTGCCCTCAGGGTACCCATGAGGGACGTGCTGAGGTCTCCGGTTCACATGTGGCCTTCAGTTCCTGGTTTTGCCCGCAGAAGCACAGGGCTTTGAACATAGTTGTGCAGAAACAAACCTATAACTCGGTGCTTGTTGATGACCTGCAAGCTGGACTTGCAGATACAGGTATTTATCTTTCAGTTTACTTGAAAGAGTTCTGGTTTAAATTTTTTAGCCTAAATTTGTTTTATTTATTTTGTGTTTGTGTTTTGTTTTATTTTATTTTGAAAGTGAACCAGTACTGGCCCAGCAGTTTGAACCATCTTTTCAGTACAGAGAATGAAGTGTCATCCAAGTGCATGAAGGTCCCCAGAGAAACTGGAGGGTTGAGATGGGAGCTGTACCCTTCCCTCCCATGCCCAGTTTTTCATTAGGAATATGTTCATCCTTCTTTGGAGATTTTAAACGTTGCCCGTCGGCTCCCTTTGCTTCTTTTTGATAAAGCCAGTTTGGCTCTTTAAAGCCTGTTTTTTTGTTGTTGTTGGGTTGGTTTTTAGTTTTTGTTTTGTTTTTTCCCTACTAAAACTATGGTGTACTTCCCTCAAGAACCTTAATAGCAAGAAATAAGTTGCTTTCTTCTCCAAGTCCAGAGCCTGCCATGCCTCAGATCCACCGCAGGGTTTGGGTGGCAGTCCTTGTCTGACTGAATGACCAGTCAGAGGCTGTACCCTTCCACAGCAGAGCCCTCTGCTAGGAGGGAAGGACCCGATACCACCTAGACTTAACAGAAAATCAAACCAGCAGCTGCCCTATTCCTGTGTAGAGGAAGTCCAGTGGCCGCCCTCCAGGTCACCTCTGACTACCCAGTTAGCCACTGTACATCCCTGGGAAACTTCATTCCTGCCCTCAAGTGTCCTCTACGCCCAACCAGCTGTGTTGTGTTCTGCTTGCTTTGGTTGTTTTTAAAAACCAATTTTACTTTACCCACACTCCCCAAACCAATGGTCAGTGAGAGTTGGGAGAAGTTCAGATCAAGAGAAAGTAATCCTCTGAGTTTCCCTAAGCTGCCCACCTTCCTCCAGGAAGATAACCATTTGCCAAGAACTGTGTTACCTGCTTGCACCATCTGGCCCACCAGAAGGCTGTCGCACTTTGGGAATTGCCGCTTGTGCTTTTGTTAGGACCCTGAAGATTGCTATAGCAAAGTCACAGCCTTATGTGGGGTTCTTAAAGAGAAGGGTAGTTTTTTAGGGACCAGGATTGTGTCCTGTCCTATTGCCCATATTAGGAAATGTTTCTTTGTCAAGCTAAAGAAATCACTGCTTTGGGGGACGGGTGTAATTTTGGCCCCCGCATTGTGGAATCTAGTGAACTTTCTAGAGGTTGTGTCTTCTCTCAAAAATTAAAATCATCTCAGTAGTTGTCATCCCATCTGGGTGACGTGTGCACTTTAAATGGCCTCTCAGCTGGCTTCATTTGTGAGACAATCAGACCTATTTACTGTTTCCTGGAAGAGGGAAGGCTAAAACAAAAGTGTGCCAGTAAGCTCCGCCCCTCACGAGAGTCTCCCCAAGATGGATTTCTCGAAAGGTACGAACTGGATCTTCTGAGGGTTACACCACTAACGCTGCCCTTTGCTAGTCCCTGTCCACCCCACATTGGTTTTCTTCACAGCCTCGTGTTAGCGGTAAGCACAAATGTTGAACTCTTTGGGGTGGTGTCAGTGTGCACAGGCTTAGTACAAGGAGAGAACCTTGGCCCCTAGGCCAGAGCTTGCCCAGAGTCGCTCTCCATACAGGCCTTTAATTAGTGTCCTTCTGTCCCGGAGGCTCTCTTGCCAAGGCTTCCAGTTTTTCATAGGACTTAAGTTGACTCCGACCTGTGCCCAGAGGACAGTCGTGGAGAGTGGGCTTCCATGCCTGGAGAACAGCATGGGTGCCTTTGGGTGAAGCAGTGACCCTGGCCATGCCTGTGGAGTCCAAGGGCACAGTGTGTTTGGCTCCTTGCTTTCTTTCATGTAGCATAACATTCCTAGTTAACCAGAGCTTTGGAGTCTGTTGCCTGCTGGCCAGGTTTAGATATGCAAAGTATTCTAATGCTGCCATGAAAGGGGGGAGGGGTGTCAACAGAGGCCTTTTCCTGCACTCACGGGATGTAATGACAGGTCCTGAATTACTTCTCCATCTCACTGAGGTATAAGGTGGGTGGCCCCCACTGCTTCAAGTGTGCCCTGCCTCGAAACCAGCCAGGTGCCACTGCCACAGACCCCATAGGGCCTCTGCAGGAAGCACCAAACCCATGCCTTAGACCCTCTAGCATCAGCTGCCCCGCCTTGGTTGCCACCTGCTGGGATGGGCCTACCCAGCTGGTTAGTCTCAGGTTTCCTCCTGAGGCCTGGGCACTAGAGAAGGTGGGCAACATACACCTATACCTCTGTTCTTGTTAAGTCGTCTCCAAATGCTGTATGGACATTTCTGTTCTAAGCCCTATTAAATAAAAGTTGGGTTAAACCCAAGCGCTGTATAGTAATTTGTAATTATGTATAAAGTGAAACAGTTTTGAACTGTAAAGATTTTCAATGTGTTTTCTGGAAATTTGCCACAACATACTGGCTTTGTATTTTATTTATCACCCTTTGTAGTTACTGGCTTCAGACTCTTGTAAAGTCGTCCCCCTCAGACCTTTCAAAAACAATAAATTTCCTTTGAAATCTTGATCTCCGCTGTGACGTATATGTAATAAAGGAATGCACCTCCCCCACCCCCCCCCCGACTGGAGCCGTCTTCCCAGCAGAGCGGTTTCTGTGCTGCTGGGATCAGGGTGCAAGGAGGAGTGGACTTCCACAGCAAGCAAAGCCCGGAGCTGGCTCCAAACCCCAGGTCACTGACCCATCCGGCCTAAGTCAAAGTCTAAACCACACTTGCATGACGTCAGTGCAGTAAGATTTGAGCTACTGTGCATTTACAGCCTCCATCTCAGTTGACTTCTGCCGGGTCTCCTCTCAACCTCAGCTGCTGCCAAACTAAGGAGCAAGTCCTGTCTCACTGACCACTCGCAAGGGTGTGCCAGGTAGGACTGTGGCTGCTCCACACACAGAGCTGGCTTCCTACTGCTGTGCGTCTCATCCAAGCGGATCAGCAAAGGGCCCTTCAGTCCCTGTGGACATTAAGGAACTATAGCCTTTGGTGGTACAGAAGCTATGGGCAAAGCTTGGGATCCCACTGTGCCCACCTCCTTCCCAAAAACCAGCAATCAAGAAAAAAAAAACTGCCAGGCTCTCCAGGGTTCCACTCTGTCCAAGAACTTGGAAGTGCATACATTTTTTTAGCAGAGGCATTTGTAACCTTAGCAATAGTTACCCCACCCACCTCAAGTCACTGGGGTACTGTCTCCTTTTCAATATATTCTGCCCTTGGCTGTCATTGTACTTCAGCCCCTCCCCCACTGAGCAGCCAGCTTGGCTCATCTGTCCCTCCCCAGTGGGTCAGGACTTGCTCAGCCTGCCGAACAATGGTTCCCATGGAGCCCCTCATCTCCACTCTAGCTGGTTCTGTCCCTGAGACAGACTCTTGTCTGAGAATCAAGGCTGGGGGTAGGGGGACACCACACACACACAAATAAAAAAACAGGCACAAAGCACAGGGCCCCAAGATCCTGTGTGGCCGTTCTGTGGGATGGCCTACCGCTGCTGACCCCTAAAGGAAGCCATTGTGTGTAGGATGTCAACCACAGCACAAACCTCCTGTATGAAAGTGGCCATTACTGTTGGAAGGTTCCCATCCCAAGGGATTGTCCATGGCAAGGGTAGCGGTTGTATCCTTTCTATAGGGGACCCGCAGTGAAGACTCTGCCTCACACAGCCAGACAGCCCACAGTAAGGAAGGGACATTAGAAGTCCAAAGACTAAATATCCAAGGAAGAAAGTGTACAGATGAGAAGCAGGTTGATGTGCCTGGTCTTAAGATTTCCTTGACAGCAACGACAGAACTGACCCTAGTCCCAGTACCAGTAGTACAGCCCTAGGGCCTGGAATCTATCTCTAGTCCTAACTGTTCTGACACCCCGAGGGTGCCCCTGAGGCCTTAGAGTGGTAGTGGGCCAGGCACAGCCTGCAGCGCCCCTCTGGGGTGGTTGCCAGCTCCCTCCTTTCCCAGCCTCTCTGCTGTCCCTGCTCCCCGGGTACTCCGGGTACATCTTCCTCGTCTCCACCACCTGCTTTCATGTGGTTGACTCCACAACACTGAAGTCGCCTGGAAGCCTGGGCTTCTCTTAGTGACTTCTGGGAACTATTGACCCAGTGGGGATCAGAGAGCTTCTTGAAACAACAGCTGAGAGTTAGACCTCCCCTTTGCCGCCTTTGAGCCACCCTGAACTGCTCACCCTGCCCGGCCCCTGAATGAAGTGGAGCCTGGACCACCTCAAGCTGGGATCCTAAGCTTTGCCTACATTCTTCCTATCCAAAGGAGGAGGAGGAGGTGCACCTGAGCCAGTGTTGCCCACCCTGAAAAAAAGCCCAGGAAACGTTGAGAAACTTCCAAGACCCTCCCACCTCCATTCAGGCCTAGGGGTACCCTGCCCTCTCTTAGGACTGGAGGGGAAAGGGGAGGGGGAGAGGGAGGGAAATGGGAGGAGGGGAGGAGGTGGAAATTTTGAATGGTATTATTTATAAAGCAAAAAAATAATAATAAAATGTTTAAATTTTAAAAAAAAAGCAATGGCTAACAACAAACAAGAAGGAAAAAAAAATGGTGAGAAACCTGAGGGCCAGGCTGGTATATCATTCTTTACAAAAGACCTCAGAATGAGCAATGGGGCAGTACAGACTGGACCAGAGAGACAGGGAACAAACCCTGCCCGGTCACAGCTACTGACCTGGAGTGTTATGGGATATTTTGATCGCTCTCTTGACACACCAGAGACTGCCAAAAAAAAGTTTATTTTGAATCAGAGGGCAGAGCTTACTATTAGCTTCTGACCAATTAGCCATAGAGGTTTTGGAGGACCTGGGACATGTAGAGAAATACAGGAAGTAGTAGGGAGGGGCTTAGAAAGACTCTTATCCTCTTAGATCAAGGATGGAGAGAGGGAGGAGGTCTCTAGTCACTTCTCATCCACTTTTCTGGTCAATCGGACTCTTACCCCAATATCTGGCTCCTGGGTTTTTATTGATAAAGAATAATTAGATAAACACTTCACCTGGTGTCCAGTGCAGGGCACGAGATCATGAGGCAGCTGCTCGCCCGTAGCTTTGCAGCCACCTGAGTCACCACCGTAAGTGGCTTTCCCTTCATCTCCCCAGGCCCGCCGCACAAGTCTGGGGCCACACCATCCTCCAGCTGCCATCCATTCGCAGCTCCAAACACCACAGGTGGCTGGGTCCCAAGTGCTGCGGGAGTTAGCTGGCTCTGTCATTCAGGCGGCCCAGGCCTTCACTTTCCACCATGCAGGGCTTCTTCCACGCATCCCGGTGTCTGCTTTTCAGGGGCTCGCTCCCTCGCCCCATGAATTGCTGGCTTCTCCTACCCGCCGCCCCAACTGCTGGTCCTGGTTCTCTAAGAAAGCAGGCTGAGCAAACTATGAGGAACAAGCCAGTGAGCAGCACCCCGCCATGGCCTCTGCATCAGCTCCAGCCTCCAGGATCCTGCCCTGCTTGAGTTCCTGTCCTGGTTTCCTTCCTTGATACACCATGATGCAGTGTAAACAAAGCTGGGCCGTGTTGACGCACGCCTTTAATCCCAGCACTCGGGAGGCAGAGGCAGGCGGATCTCTGTGAGTTTGAGGCCAGCTTAATCTACAAAAGCTAGTTCCAGATCAGGCTCCAAAGCTACAGAGAAACCCTGTCTCAAAAAAAAAGTGGGGCCGGGCGGTGGTGGCGCACGCCTTTAATCCCAGCACTTGGGAGGCAGAGGCAGGCGGATCTCTCTGAGTTCGAGACCAGCCTGGTCTACAAGAGCTAGTTCTAGGACAGGCTCCAAAGCCACAGAGAAACCCTGTCTCGAAAAAAACAAAACAAAACAAAAAAGTGGGGCTGGAGAGATGGCTCAGAGGTTAAGAGCACTGGCTGCTCTTCCAGAGGTCCTGAGTTCGATTCCCAGCAACCACATGGTGGCTCACAACCATCTATAATGAGATCTGGCGCCCTCCTCTGGCATGCGGGCATACATGGAGGCAGAATGTTGTATACATAATAAATAAATCTTTAAAAAAAAAAGTGTAAGCCATATAAACCTTTTCTTCCTCAAGTTGCTTATGGTTTTTCAGCATAACAATAGAATCCAGACCTAGATAGTGTATATGTATATGTGATATGTGATAGGGGCGGGGCAGGGGCGCACTTGTGACATGAGAGCGTCCTATCATCTTTGTGGAGTGAGTTCTCTCCTTCCACCTTCCACAGACCCCAGAGATTGGACTCCCAGGCTTCAGGCTTGCAGGACAAGCACTTTTACCCACTTAGCTCTCTCCCCAACCCCTAAACTAGAGTCACATGACCAGCATTATTGGAAAGTAGTGAAAAGCAGGAGGGGCCTGATTGGAGGAAGAGGGTTACTGGGGAGTGGTGCCCTGGCTTCTTGCTACCTCCTTTCTCTGTGTTTCCTGTCTGCCTTAGGCTGAGCAGCCTCTGCCACCTGTTTCTGCCACAGTCCTCTGCCTCACCGCGAGACAAAGCCGTGGACGGTGAACGGAAATAGGAGGCAGAGGTTCTGTCCTCACAGATAAGCACTAGGGGAACCCGGGAGTTAAGCACACAGAACTGTCCCTTCAATATCTGTTATCTGCCTAGTGGGCTGGGAGTGGGCGTGCTTACTGGCCTGGTGACACTTGCACTGCGTGGCTAGAGACTTCTCCAGTCCCAGCTCCTCCCCAGGCCCTTTTTGTGAACGTGTTTTACTCAGTCATTCTGTAGAAACTATCTTTATGGACTTTCACAAAGACTTGTGGTATAGTCACGTGTGGTCTGCATGAAGCGTGGGGAGATTTAGGGATGCTTTGTTGGGCATGCGCGATTTCATTAATCATCCCCAGAATAATGTTCTCCAAATTGTGCTGTGCTTACATAAAACACCCGGGGTCAGACTTCAGACGTTTGAAGCAGCATTGGCTACTGAACTGCATTGAACTGAACTTCCTTCTTGCTTCTGGCAGACTGTCACACACGGAGACCCCCCCTCCCCCCACACTGCTGAGCCAGAATGAGACCTTCCTCAGCCAAGTGGTTTCTAGCAGGTATTTCATGGCAGCGGTGAGACATTACCATGGGAACTTCGGTGACTCCAGAGGTCCATCCTTAGGAATGACACATACGTCATAGTTAGGGTTTCTGTTGCTGTGAAGAGACACCATGACCACAGCAGCTCTTATAAACTGGGTTGGCTCGCTTACAGTTTCAGAGGTTTGGTGTGCCGTCATCATGGAGGGGAGCATGGCTGTGTGCAGGCAGGCGGAGTGCTGGAGAAGAAGCTGAGAGTCCTGCATCTTGCAGGCAACAGGTTGTCAGCTGACACACTGGGTAGCATCCTGAGCACAGGAAACCTCAAAGCCCACTGCCACTTGACAGACCTCCTCCAACAAAGCCACACAGAAGGCTCCAGGCACCGTTTCTACGGGATTCAGAATGCAGAAGGACAGATGAGTGGGGATAGGGATGGGTGGGCGGATGGCGGTAGGTGATTGGAGGGACATAAAACGAACAGAGAGGCATGCGGAGACAAGCTCTGCTGCCCTGCCTTTGTCGCTGAATTCCACAGGTGTAGCCCACTTGGTGACCTGTGCTTTTCTCTCTGCCTCCCTTCAGGAGAGCCCAATCTTACCGCATCCATTTGCCGCTCTGAAGCTTTTATTGTCTGGGCAATGTTGTGCTATTCTGGACAGGTGCCAAGCATGTCTTCTTATGAAATGAAAGGGTGATGAGCAGGGGCAGGAAGGAAGACCGGCCTGGGCGGTCCCAGTGCTGGGGAAGAGTCCCTTGGGATTCTTGAGTCAGCGGTGCATGGGAGGGAGGCGGGAGGGAGGCTGTGCTAGCTCTTTTCTCCTAAAAGTGACATCCTGGTGGAGTCCCCGCACTAGCTGAACAGACAGCCCTGGCTTTCATATGGGGCAGGGAGGAAAATGCCTGACTGTGCACTGACAAACTCTGCTCCTGTCAGGGAAGACCCTGGGCGAGCGAACCAGCTCTTCTGTGCTCACCATATACGCTCTGCAAGGCAGTGGCCAGGACATCTCCTGTCAGCCTGCAGACCGAGGCCTGGCACACCACGGAACACAGCTCTTCCTGGACACACTCAGACTGTGGCACCAAGAGAAAGGCCCCTAAAGCAGGGAGCCGAAGACAGCTTTGGACTGTGCTCGCTCTAAACAGAAGTCAAAGTCCTTTGGATTCTGACCGTGGCAAGGACTAAACAGAGGAGGCTCAGAAAGAAAATCTGGGCCATACAGGAAACTCTATGCCAATAAGAAGAAAGACCCTACTTCTGTGAGGAGCTTCCTGGCAGGCAAGGCTAAATGGGATGGATGAGTTTCTAATAGTTTCCTCTTACTTAAGAGAAGCCTGACTGGGTTGATTCTCTTTTCTCTTCACACATATAAATTCCACCCAACACACCTCAGACGAAGCTTCCTATGCGGCAAAGGACATTATTAATGGAACACTACAAATTTCTTTATCCTATACAGCTTAATTTCTTCCCAAATCAGGGTTGTCCTCTAAAGGACAAATGAGGAGTGGAATGGCGAAGAGCTTCCCCTAGAAGGTTGTTGGTTCACATGGAAAGCTGGTTTCTAAACACAGGAGGCCACGGTCCAGGGAGTCCCCCACCACTCCCACGTTGAGGCACCAGGCCTTCAGGTTTTGCCTAAACTCTGCTTGCCCATAAGTGCCTGGGGGTGAGACAAAGTAGCCAGACCCAGGGATGGAATAGGGGGATGAGCAGCCACTTAACCCTTCAGCCCCGCATCAACTGAGCATCTACCAAACGCCACTGCCCCCAACTCAGCTGCACACACTCTGTGCCCATCACCAGCAGCCACACCCAGGCCCAGGCCTGAGCAGGGTCAACAACTCCTGCCCAGGTAGCAGAAGGCTGCTGTAATGTAATGTAAAATGCTGCAGAATCCCCAGCGGCTGCAGCGCAGAAACACTGCATGTCCCCTAGCGGTGGCAGTGGGCAGCGGGATTGGAGAACAGTCCCAGGCAGAGATGGCACAGTTCCCTGAGTGGCTGCAGAGGGCCATGAGGAGAAACAGATAGGTGGACAGGCCACGAGACCACACTGCAGGTCCTGAGCAGGGAGCCATGAGGCAGGTGAGAGACAGATGGATATGCTATGCAGAGTGAGGTTGGATATTAATTTAATGGGATATAGAGGAAAAAGGAGAGAAGAGGAGAGAGAGAGATAGAAAGAAAAAGAGAGACAGAGGGGGAAGGGGAGAAGTGGAGAGAAATGGAAAAGGAAGAGACTCTGGCTGCAAGCAGGAAAATGGGCCTGCATCAGGAGATGGGGGAACCCGCTGTGGGGGACTAGGGGGGGTTGTCTCTTAAAGGGACAGGACAGATCATTACGCATGGGGCCTAAAGTGCAGCTAGGGGACCCTCAGCAGTGTCTGACGGGTCACCAGCACCTGTCCTACCCCCATGGCAGTTTCCTGGAACTCACCCCTTAGGGAAATGGGCACACAGAATCAGGACTTTGGTGCCATCTGCGCATGATGCCT
>JAQHUG010000551.1:95401-105414 GCA_028555095.1 Dicrostonyx torquatus | reverse complement strand
GATCTCTGAAGTCTTTGAAGACCACCTGTCTATCTAAAATATATTTGACCTTGAAAACATACCTAACTTGACTACAAGTTTGATTGTAATGTAACTGGTAACCTGTATTGCTTTATTACCCCAACTTTCAAGGACTAGAAATTTACATTCCATTGTTAAATGAGCTGTTTAGACACAATACCTTAAACAAGATAGAAACATATATTCAGTATGTTTTAACAAAAATAACCTTAAATTATACAAAAATATCCTCAACAAAGGAGAAACTTCTAATCAGTATAACAAAATAACCTCAAATTTGTATCAATATACAAAAATCCATACCAATGTAAAATATTTAAGATTAGTAGTTTTTTTGGCTTAAAAGTAGATTCAATAATCTACCCTTTTATCCTATCATTTAAATCCCACCTTTCTTTTCAGAAGAAGATCCCTGAATCTAATCTCCTTTGTTCTATTTTTTCCTGACCATTACCAATAATAACAACTTGTAACCAACCCCCATAAACAATGACAAGTATCCATAACCCACTGAACAACCAAAAACTGCCCACCCCACCTCTTGGGAATGTGGGCGTTGTGTTCTTAAAATTGCTTCCTGCTGTCTGGGGGTGAAGGCATCTTTAGGGGACCCTGAGAAAACTGGGACCATTGTCAAGTCCTGGGAGGGCCAGCTATACCACTTGCTGTCCAGTCTCTGCATCATGAGAAAGTGCAGAGCTTGTCTGAAGTCCTCACTGGAGTAGTCTGTGAGGCTGGACCACCAGAACTAGCCACCTGGAAATTGTCTGAGAAGTTTTTAGTTCAAAGCCGATCTTTGGTTGTGTTTACCAGCGGTAATGGCCTTACCACAATGCAGGTGGAATTGTTGTGAGGCCCCATCATCCTTTTGGAGACTTCAAAGGTTGCTGTTAGGAACGGTCATGGTTCACTGAAGAAAACTTATTTTATATGTCATATGCAGCAGATTACAAAAAGGTTAAAGGAGCACAATTTATTACATACATCCAGAATAACAAAAGCTTAATTTTTAGTAACTCAAACCCGGAAATCATGTACAGGAAGCTAAATGAAGCTTTTTTTTTTTTTTTTTTTTTTTTAGAATTAGTATTCTATATGACCATTAATATCATGACAGAGGGTTAGAGATGGAGCAGAGGTTAAGAGCATGGCTGCTCTTCTAGAAGTGCGGTGCCGAGTTCCCAGCAACCACAAGGTGGCTCACAATCATCTATAATGAGTAATGATATATGGTGCCCTCTTCTGGCATGCAGGAATAACACTGTATACATAACAAAAAAATAAATTTTTTTTTTTTGATTTTTCGAGACAGGGTTTCTCTGTAGCTTTGGAGCCTATCCTGGCTGGCCTCAAACTCACAGAGATCTGCCTGCCTCTGCCTCCCGAGTGCTGGGATTAAAGGTATGTGCCACCACTGCCCAGCAAAAAAATCTTTTGTAAAAACATAAAAATTTAATATATGTATATATTAATTTTATAAATTTTGGGAACTATTTATACCTTAAGAAAGTTCTAAAGACTCAAAGTAAACCAAAGGATTGAGAATAGTGGCAATAGAATAGCCACTTAATTTTGGCTTTTCTTCTGTCCCATATCAGGTGTCTCTTCTGACATGGGCAGAGATTTCCAGATTTTCCTTTAACAGGAGAGGGCTATGGAGAGGTTAGATTAGGCAAGACAGTATTTGATGAGTCTTTGGAACATGGGTGTGTGTGCTGGAAGAACCTGGGGTACTGGGAGGTCTCCACTGGGGCCTATAGGTTTAGGTTCTTCTTGTCTTACTGCTTATTGCTGGATGGTAACTGAGAAAAGCAGGATTCAAATCAAAGGCACATAGTCTAATTCCCCAGGTACTTCCTTCATTCCAATGTGAGTTTTCAGAATCACAAGCTTTCCAGATTTAAGTTGGAAAACACAATGTCACAATGACCACAACTGACAATTAGAGTTGGTTTTAGAGGGGTTGGGAGTTACAGTAAGAGGATTTGGCCTGTCCTCAACTCTGGGGTTTGACTGACCTTTATGGCCAAACTGTCTCAAATGACTTCAGAAGCCCTCAATATAAATTGGAAATTATGTTGCATGCATTACCATCGGAGTTCAGGAAATATAGAAATATATTTCTATACAGAAATATAAATATATATTTTCTAAATTTCTATATAGAACTATAGGGAAAATAAAGAAATATAGAAAAAAATGAATAGAACCTTAAAATTCTCATTAAATATGTTCTTGAGACTGGTGGTAACTGGGCTGACCTCTTGTCTTTTGCTCTGCTAAGGGCTTGTTGTATCCTCTCTGGGAAAAACTCACTCCATATGAAAGAATTTATGAATGGCCACCCCCAATGGTCGCAGGGCACATAAAGAGCTATTAACAGATCACCTAATCTCTAAATCCCTGAAGAAATTGCAGTTAACTCTAGATAAGAACTTTCCTCAAATCCAGGCAGCACAACTGACCAGGTACTACCTGACTACCTGTTCCAACCCAGTGACAATGTTCTAGGCCACCAGCTCAAGACTGACTACCCAGAACCAAGATGGGAAGACCCCTAGATTTTGATTCTTTGGACGCTCCCCACTGTTAAGGTTGGTAGCATTCACATCTCAAGAAGGTACTAGAGGATCCTGTGGAAGAAGCGGGGGAGAGGGGCTGCCAAAAATGCAAAGTAACTGAATGGCATCCCCTCAAAGTTAAGATGTCTAAGGTTTACTGCTTTGTTACTGACTTGCTTTTACTCTTTTCCTTAGACTATGGAAGCCATAATGTTAGTCTTGGTCTGCTGGATAATGTTCTTACCCTTGAGTTTCAGACATAATAACCCACATAGACCAACCACTTGCAAATGGAAACTTCGATTCACTAATGCAGGTTAGGTGTTGGTCACTATTGTAACCTGGGATCAGCCTAATCTGAAAGGTCACTATTGTAACCTGGGATCAGCCTAATCTGAAAGCTGATTACTGCAAACGCTGTCCCTTCAAACTTGGAATGGGCTTGGGACATTTACAACTGAAAAAAAAAAAAAAAGCAAGGCATCCTGATGCCTGCTTGTCCAGCCCAGGGAAGCAAATCCTGCCAGGGCACCCATGTCTATCATAGTGCCTCTTGGAGCTACAAAACCATCATCCCCCTGAAAGATTTTTTTGGGGTGACACCTCTGATTTTGCACTTACCTGAGTGCAAGTCAAATAGCAATTTGAGATGTTTTGAAGTATCCCCAATGTCTGGGTAACCAAATATGGGGAGAGATTAAGTTCTGAGATTTTCTTAGGTAATAAGTACTTTACCTTGTGGCTGGCAATTATTCAGTTCTTTCCTAATAGACTGGGGATGCAGATTTTCTCATCCAGTAATATCCATTACCCATGGCAATTTTGATGGGTTCCCATGTGGGAGTAATTCAGTCTTCTTTGGAGAGTTCATAGGGATGTCTTCACTGAAGCAGAGTGGGGGCTCAGGAATGGCCAATTGCTCCAAGATGGTTTGGGGCAAAGGTCCCCAAGAGCTGCATCCCTTGCTCTCTGATTTGCATATCTTCCCCTGGGTTTTGGGGCTACTGTCCTTTTGATGCTCCCTCAGTGTACTATGGCCAGTTCATCAGGCAGCCAGATGACCTCCAACAATTGGATCATCTCCCTCTTTGTATATTTTTGTCCACGAACATGAGCTGTGGCAAAGGCACACTGGTTGTCTGTGTAAAAATGTTCCATTTTGCTTCCCTTGGCCCATTTTAATGCCTGAGTTAAGGCCACTATTTCTCTTTGGGCCAATGTGCCTCTTGGACAGAGCTTGTGACCAAACGACTTCTTTCTGGCCCATAACTACTGCTGCCCCAGTATTCCTAGTTCCTTCACAGACAAAACTATTGCCTTTACTGTGAAGGGAACAGCCTTGAGGTCTAGTCAGCTATCCTAAATGACATCGAGGATCTCCAGGCAGTCACGTATGGTTTCCTGAGGGTACCAAGGTTGATAGCCATGGATTTGTCAAAAGCCAAACTATCCTTATCTAGAAGGCCCTCATATTGGGCTATACAGCATTAGACATCCGGCAATTAGTGGCTTTTTTTTTTTTTTTTTTTGGTTTTTCGAGACAGGGTTTCTCTGTGGCTTTGGAGCCTGCGCTCGAACTAGCTCTTGTAGACCAGGCTGGTCACGAACTNNGAACTAGCTCTTGTAGACCAGGCTGGTCACGAACTCACAAAGATCCGCCTGCCTCTGCCTCCTGAGTGCTGGATTAAAGGCGTGTGCCACCACCGCCCAGCTAGTGGCATCTTTTTAATAGAGTCTCAATGCACATGTGGTCATTGCGGTTAGATTCTGTACCAGGGTAAGTTTGTCTGCCTCTTTTACAAGGATTGCGGTAGCTGCCATGGCTCATAGACAAGGGGGCCATCCTGAAGCCCCAGAATCCAATCTTTTTGAAATGTCGGCAACTGGCCTTTTCCAGATATCCAGGGTCAGGACTCCTTTCTCTCATGAACACAGAGGTTGAAAAACTTGGAGATGTCAGGAAGAGTTAAGGAGAGCCTACACGAGAGCCACTTTCAAGTTCCTTTAAGATCTGCTAATCAGCCAGGCAGTGGTGGCACACACCTTTAATACCAGCACTCAGCAGAGGCAGGCGGATCTCTGTGAGTTTGAGGCCAGCCTAGCCTACAAGAGCTAGTTCCAGGACAGGCTCCAAAGCTACAGAGAAACCCTGTCTTTAAAAACAACAACAAACAAAAACAAAAAGAGACCTGCTAACCTCTCTCAGTGCACTCCACATAGGGGTTTTAAGCCCCTGTCATAGTTGAGCACAAGGGTATGGCAACTTCAACAAACTTGGGTATCCAGAGGCAGCAATACCCAGTGAAAACCCTGGAACGCCCTAATCTGCTTCCTTGTGGTTGGAAAAGGGATTCAAATTATGACTTCCTGGTTGAGGGCTTCATCAAAGATGGCAGGGGATTTGCTGAACCCCTGAGGTAATCGGGTCCAGTTCAGTTGCCCCGATATTCTCAGTTCAGGGTCAGCCCGTTTAAATGTAGATAGGCTGACTTCATTTTGACAAGGGAAAAGCAAAATGCATCCTTTAGATCCAGTATAGTATAAACCTATGCTCAGGCAAGCAGCATGCTGAATAGAGTATAAGGGTTGGGAACAGTTGGGCAAATAGGCTCCACCCGCTCATGCACTCTCCTTAAATCCTATACTGTCCTGATCCCAGGGTTTGGACCTATAAGGGTATGTTCCATGCTGAATGGCATGGGATGAGTGTGCCTGCCTCAAGGAGGCAATTGAGTCCCTCTCTGGTCTCTGTACTGATGGGATACCATCTGACTCAGATGGGCATGGCCCCAGAAGTCAGCTGAACTCTAACTGGTAACACATGCTTGGCCAGACCAGAAGGACTATCTTTGGCCCAGAGAGCTGGAACATCCCTGATCACTTGCCCTTTAAATTTCCTCTCAGGGGCTTGGATCAGACCCTAGAGGAGGAAGAGCTCCTCACTTAAAGGACAGATGACGGTGAGGACTGTGGCTGCGCACCCTAGTTGTAGTTTAGGCATTATCTCCTGAGAATAAGATAGTTGCCTGAAGCTTGCTTAGGAGGTCTCTTCCCAGCAAACGAAAAGGGCACATTCAGGGATAGCCTCGAAGGAATCAATTACTGTCCCCTTTCCCAGATTAACAGTCCAGTCTGTAGTCCATTTATATTTCCTGACTTCCCCTACATTTTCATTGTTTGAATGGTGAGCAGCCCCAAGCGTTTTTGAAATACCAAACGTGAGCTGGGCAGTGGCGGCGCATGCCTTTAATCCCAGCACTCAGGAGACAGAGGCAAGCAGATCTCTGTGAGTTCGAAGCTGGCCTGGTCTATAAGAGCTAGTTCCAGGACAGGCTCCAAAGCTACGGGGTTGGGGGGGGGGGGACGACGGGATGGGGACGACCAAAGGTGAAGGCCCCATGTTGACGAGGAAAAGTTTATAGGTTGGCACCAATTAAAAAGATTACCACAGACTCTTGGGGGCCTAATTTGAAAAAGTTATGGCCCCACTATTGTCCTCAAGCAAAACGTGGCTTTGGCCAGGGAGGACCTACCCATCTCTGTTGGGGGCATTCATGCTTCCAGTGCCCCAATTCCTTGCAGTAAGCACACTGGTCTCTTCGCAGGGGCTTGCTCCTTTTGTTGGACGTTCTCTGACAAGGACTGCAGGCACCAACTTGTTGCGCAGAGGTGATAGCCTCAGTCAGCTGCCTTATCAGCAGCTGTTGTTCTTTGTACTGTCTATTGTCAAACACGTCCTGGGCTATGGCCAGTAATTCCGACCTACTCTTGTACATAAATTCCGGAAACATTGCTTCCCGTATATCTGGGGCCGACTGAAATATGAAGGTTGCATTAATCGGCGAGCCTACCGAGGAGTCCTCTGTATCTATGAGTGTATATTCACGGTAAGCCTCTAGGAGGCGCTCGAGGAACTCTGAAGGCGACTCATTCTTACCTTGTCTCACAGCATAAACCTTGGAAAAGTCAGTGGGCTTCCGGGCTGCCTGTTTCAATCCCTCAAGCAAAGCCTGGTGGTATTCACTGAGGGACTTCCTACCTTTCACTACCCTATATTTCCAGTCTGGTCTCTGCATAGGCAGGGCAAGTTCGCCAGGCAGTTCACATAGCCCAGGAAATGCTTTAGATGCCTCAGTGAGAATCCGGTCCCTTTCCTCCCTTGTGAATAACACGTATAAGATACGCTTGCAATCATCCAAACTAGGATGGTGGATGAGAAAGATATATTCAACTAGAGAGATCAGGGGCTTTGGGTTTGTGCTGAAAGGAGGGTACTGCCCCTTCCAGTTAAGGAGATCAGTGGTGGTTAAAGGCACATAGTCTATGCAGCTCGCGTCGCTGGAAGGTCGGTTCTGGACATTCTGGCTATAAAGATCAGTGCTGGTGAAAGGCACACAGACATCACAGGGCTGGGTTACAGCTTGGCGTTGAGGCAGAGGCTCAGGCTGAGGTGGGGGTCGAGTGAGGGGTTGGGATTGGGGCGGGGGCTGAGGTGGAGTCAGGGGTTGGGATTGGGGCGGGGGCTGAGGTGGAGTCAGGGGTTGGGGTTGGGGCTGAGACAGGGGTTGGGATTGGGGCAGGGGCTGAGGAGGGCGAGGCAATGGGGAATGATGATAGCCATTTAAGATTATATAATCCTTCATCCATCCTGGTGGATTAGATGTTGCTTCTGCCCAAGTCCAAATGTATCCAAGTTGGCCCAGGTGGCCGGGTGTGCTCATGACAACACCTACTACAGCCCGTGCCACCTTGGGATCGAAGGTGCCCTCAGGGGGCCATTCGACCCCGAATGTGGGCCACTTCTGCTCACAGAGGATCTGGAGCTGTTTCTTGGTAATGTGACTATAACTCTTCTTAACCTTACGGGTGTAAAGTAAGTCAAAATTTGCCAGTACACAGTTTAAGGGAGTATCAACCTTACTAGTCTTATAAGGAACTTTACTAGTCTTATTACCCATTTTGTTGTCCAAAACAAAGTCAAAACCACAGAAGACTCAGGACAAAGAGACAGGAAAGGCAAAACAGTACAGGGCACAGGGGGACAAGAACGAGGCAGGCAGTGTGCCTTCTCCTTAGTGCCCAGATGGGATCCCAACAGAACCAGGACCAGATGTCATATAAGGAAAACTAAGACTTACTGATAGAGGCCTCCTCAGACAGATGCTTACTTATTTTATTTGGATGCAGTCTTGAGCCAGCCAAACAAGGTCTGAAGGTGCACACGCGGTGGGAAGTGACGCTCCAGTCCCTGAGGTTCAAAGGGAAAGGTCCGGGTTTTAAATTTGGGAAGGGGGTCTTATATCATTCAAGCCTCCAAATATTAATCCCACTGAATAAGGATAGAGACCACTTTATTCCGTGCAAAACCACACAGACGGTGATTTTGCAAGTAAGTGAGTTTACACAAGGCAGCTATCGAACTCTTCCTGGAACATCTGGTACAAAACATTCTGAGGTTATCGGGTCAGGAAAAGCTGAAAGCCGAGAACCCAAGAACCGGAAACCTAGTTTAACATAAGTTTCAAAATGGCTGTGGCTCAGCCCGGGCGGGGCGGCGGTGGTGGCGCACACCTTTAATCCCAGCATTCGGGAGGCAGAGAGGCAAGTGGATCTCTTGTGAGTTCGAGGTCAGCCTGGTCCACAGCGTGAGTTCCAAGACAGCCAGGACCACACAGAGAAACCCTGTCTCAAAAACTCAAAGGCTGTTGTTCTTAAATGGTGACCCAAATCCCCCCGCCCAGTGGACGGCTTCTCGGTCCCACATTCTGCAGGACGCTGCTCCCTCAGGGTGGCCGTCCGGGTGACAAGTCCAGACTACAGCGGCAACTCCGGGCGGGCCCCAACCCGGTACTCACCGTACGACCCCAGGCGCGGGAAGTCCCGGCCACAGCCGCAGTCCCGGGTCTCTCCGGTAACCAAACGGCTCCGACCGCACCGCTCCGGTCCCGCCAACAAACTTTTTTCTCTCTACTTCCCGCCCCAGTAGGCGGGCCTAAGCTCAGGAGCCAATAAGAGGCTGCGTCTCTGTGACGGATAGATCGATGAACCCGTAATACAGCTGCGTGGAGAAAGAAAGGGTGGTCCCGTCTCCCACCCCAACCCCCGGGTCCTCCGAATCCAGAAAGGTGCCGGAGGCGGAGAAAAGTGTAAAAGGCAGCCACCAGATTCTTTTTTTTTTCTTTCTTTCTTTTTTTTTTTTTTTTGGTTTTTTTGAGACAGGGTTTCTCTGTGGCTTTGGAGCCTGTCCTGGAACTAGCCCTTGTAGACTAGGCTGGTCTCGAACTCACAAAGATCCGCCTGCCTCTGCCTCCCGAGTGCTAGAATTAAAGGCGTGCGCCACCACCGCCCAGCTAGCCACCAGATTCTTAAAGCGACCGGCCATTATCTTTCTGCACTACTGGCCAAAACTGGATAGGAAGCTCTGTAACTCTGTAACTCAGAGGGATCTGAGTTCGAAGCCAGCCTGATCTACAGTGGGACTTCCGGGACATCTAGGGCTACACAGAGAAATCCTGTCTCGAACAGCTAAAAGGAGAGCGAGTGAAAGAGAAGGAGAGCGGGGAGAGGGAGGTGGGAAGAGGAGTAGAGGGAGAGAGAGAGAGACAGACAGACCGAGAGAGAGAGAGAGAGAGAGAGAGAGAGAGAGAGAGAGAGAGAGAGACTGGTAGAAAGTGAAAAATGGATCCCTTGTGCAAAAATCTGCTTAACCTGGCAGCAAAAGAACTTTGCTACAGAAACAGTGCATAGCATACATGATAAATTAGATTCCTTTGTTATTTTTCTTGTTAGGGACAACCGTAATGTTCTAGAAAACCAAAGACACATAACTATCAAAAGCCATCCGAGGCCTGCTTTGCTGACTTCCTTCCAGGGTTTCAGTCGGTTGCCTGGGCATAATGAAAGGGCCTTAGAACATTTCTAGTCTGAGAGGTAACGGGCTGAACTCACACCACGAGCTGTCTGAGCCATGCTCTCTATTCTGCTGTTTGTTACAAATCCCCACACATAAATAAATCCATTCAACTATTTTTATGACTAACAACTTGTTAGAAAACAAAACAAAACAAAAAACTACAAGGAAAATTCTCAGGGACACAGGCATTCTTTGAAGACAGTAGGGAAACTTCTCAGCTAGTCCCTAGCTAACCAGATTGCAGCTGTGAGTCTCTACAGGTTACAAAAGGAGAAAAACTAAACCATTGAGAGAGCTGAGGACAAGGCAAAGAATGCGTGCATTATTTTACATTTCTTAAGTGTGATTATTAACATCTGGACATGGTTAGTCAATAAACAGTCCGTTTCTATCACCCGCCTCTTGGGACCTAGACAAAAACAGTCTACTGCATCAAAAGCTGGTGCGAAGTGTTAATTGCTGTTTCCAATCTGAGCCGGGAGGTGCTAGTGAAGGGCTACAGAGCTCCTGTGGAGGAC
>JAQHUG010000551.1:43304-71628 GCA_028555095.1 Dicrostonyx torquatus | reverse complement strand
GTCTTATTATGTAGCCCTAGTTGGCTTTGAATCAAGAGATCTGCTTGGCCCTGCTTACAGTGTTGGGATTAAAGTCGTGTAGGACCATACCTGGATAATTTCCACATTCTTTAATAGGCCCCTTCCTAGAAAGCTCAAGAGGCCTCAGCTTTAAACAAACCAAAAGTACAGGCAACCAAGGAATGCTGAGGGTGGAGAAAAGTACTCACACACACATACACACACACACACACACACACACACACACACACACACACACTGAAAGTAAAGAAGAAAAATTGGAGCTCAGAGCTCCACAGACTTATTTTCTATCTACAGTGTGTGAAATGGTTAGCTTTCCTCAGGCTACCCGGGAGGGTTGCTGTACCAGGCTGATAGAGAGGGTAGTAAGTAACAGCCAATAGAATTGCCACAATGGAGTTCTGTATTCCTTTTTATGTTTTAAAATTCCTTTGGTTGCCTGTGACAGCGATTCTCGTCAAACCAGACCTACAACAAATGAAAAGCTTAAGTCGACAGCCTATCTCACGACACCTCAAGCTTAGAGTGTGGTTGGATTTTGAGAGCAGACTAGGATCTGGGATCCAGACGTCAGATGCCTGGTCTGTGTTACGCTGGTTTTCCCGTCCTCAAAAGTCTGTGTCCGTCCAGACTCAGAAGAGGCTCTTATTGGAAGTAGGATCTTTGTCGTTAAAAGGCGAGCATCTTGGGTAACAGTGGGCCCTAATGCAGTGACAAGTCCCTTGGATGAAGAGACACAGAGATATGGAAGCAAGCAGGGAGAGAATGTCAAGTAGAATTATGGAAAAGATGTGTCCACCATCAAGAATGGCAGGATGGTTTGGAGAGAGGTGCAAGAGTCCCCGCCTCTGGCGAGGAGCTAGTGGCAGTTGATGGCTGCTGGGGAGAATCATTTTTCATTGAGGACATGGCCACTAATAGAGTACTCATGTTCCGGTACATGTGGACAGTACTATTGGACTTAACAGATTATGGAAAAAGGAAACCATAAAAGGGGACATGAAATTGGGAGGGGACTGTGTTGGGGGAAGTTAGGCATGAGGGGTTAGGCATGATCAAAATACATTGTATTTAGGTATGAGATTTTCAATTAATAAATAAAAAATATTACATTGATATTTTATTTATTATTATTATTATTATTATTATTTGTTCTTTTGAGACAGGGTTTCTCTGCAGCTTTTGGAGTCAGTCCTGGAACTAGCTCTTGTAGACCAGGCTGGTCTCGAACTCACAGAGATCCGCCTGCTTCTGCCTCCCAAGTGCTGGGATTAAAGGTGTGCGCCACCACCGCCCAGCATTACATTGATATTTTAAAAAGAAATGGCAGAAATAATGATTCATGCCAGTCACCAGAACCCATGGGAGGCAATGAAGAATTGTCTCCTGAGCCTTTAGAACAACCACAGC
Source organism: Dicrostonyx torquatus (assembly GCA_028555095.1). NCBI lineage: Eukaryota > Metazoa > Chordata > Mammalia > Rodentia > Cricetidae > Dicrostonyx > Dicrostonyx torquatus. The sequence goes on along the minus strand of JAQHUG010000551.1, from coordinate 70,197 downwards.
CCTGCTAACATCTAGATGTCAGACGTCTAGTCTGCAGACCAAATACATTTGCTGTTTAGAGCCACCCACCCGCTTTGTAGGTCCTGGAGGTTGCGACTCCCACCTCTAGTCTCTACTCTTCCTTCCTAGTCTGGGTGAGTTCTCTTTCTCCTCCTGTTTTAGACAAAGCCCAGTTCTCTTAAGCCAATAGATTACAGAGGTGACACCAGCCAATCAAGCTTCAAGAAAGACAGGCAGTACTGTTTGTCTCTCATATGAGATTAACCAGAAAGAACCTTCATTACTCCTAATAATCTCCACGAAGTGCTTGGCCCAGAGCCTGGCGTGTGAGAGGCACTCATTGAATGGTAGTATTTTAACTGGTGCTGGGAGTTCTCATCATGTGTCACGCCGGGCCTTTGACATCAACCTCTGTGACGATTCGTAGTGGATGACAGTGTTCTTAAAGCCACCTGGTGAGCCATGGCCAAGTACTGCTCACCCCCATAATGGGGAGCCATCCCAACAATAAATGGTTAAATAGACGGCACTTGCAAAACCTGCTGATTGTCTGAGAGGTGAGCAATCCAAGATGAGGGCCAGCAAGATGGCAAAGGGGGTAGTGGTGCTTGCGCCAAGTCTGATGACCTGAACTTGACCCCCAGGACCAACATGGTAGTAGAAGAGGACAGAGTCCAGAAAATGTCTTCTGACCACCAGTCTTGGAGAATGACATGAACACACATGGACATACACAGACAAACACAGGCATATACAGAAACAGAGACACAAACAAACACAAGGTAACTAAGTAAGTACATATGTTTGCTTGTGTTAATTCAAGAATCCAAGACAAACCGGGCCGTGGTGGCCTTTAATCCCAGCACTCAGGAGGCAGAGGCAGGAGGATCTTTGTGAGTTCGAGACCAGCCTGGTGTTCCAGTGCAGGCTCCAAAGCCACAGAGAAACCCTGTCTCGAAAAACCGAAAAAAAAAAAAAAGAATCCAAGACAAACTGGGTGGTGGCAGCGCACACCTTTAATCCCAGCACTCAGGAAGCAGAGGCTGGTGGATCTCTGTGAGTTTGAGGCCAGCCTGGTCTACAGAGTGAGTTCTAGGACAGTCAGAGTGGAAACACAGAGAAACCCTGTCTCGAAAAACTAAAACTAAAACTAAAACCAAACAAACAAACACCAAACCAAAACAAAAAACCACCAGAATCCAAGGCAAAGCAAGTTTGTCTGTGAAGGCTGCTATAATAATTAAATATAATCACATTACTTTTGTGTAGGTCCAACATCCATTGCAAGTGGTTCTCTTTTAGAGTGTGCAGCCTTGGGCGGTAGCCATGGTGGTGCTGGCGACAGCAGAAAGCACTGCTATTTTCCCCTTCCTTCCCTACTTCTGTGTTCCACCTCTCTAACTAACATGGCTGTGTTGTCTTGGTCTGGTGTGCCGTTCCTTAATCAACCCCACCACTGACATGCAGGGACACCATTGAACACCTAGAAGGGACCACAGAGCACGGGGCAACATCAGAGATGCAGAAATTCCCAAGCGGCTAATGGTTATCAAAAGGCATCTGCGCCGGTTGGCTGTCTGTTGCTGCGATAGAACATTGACGCAAGCCAGCCCGGGGACGGAAGGGTTTGTTTATTACAGCCTCCATGGTAGAGCCCATCAGCAAGGGAAGTTAGAGCAGTTCAGGAGGATGCAGGAACCGAAGCAGAGACCACAAAGAAAAGCTGCTTAAAGCTTGCTTCCATGGCTTGCTCAGCTTGCTTAAAAAAAAATAAAGAGGTGTTATTATTACTGTTTAACAATGGGAAAATGCAGTCTATCCATGCCAGTAGCCATATGGACAAAGGGACAGAACCGTCAGCTATTTGTATAGGACGGATAAAGGATCCTGTACATTATATATCCTACCCATATATATTAAGGCTTTCCAAAACAAAGGACGGTGCCGAATTTCACACTGCTCTCCCCCAGTGATCCCAGCAGTGACACCAGGCAGTGGCCCCTGGGCGTGCAGTTCAGTTTGTTTCTTGTACATCCAACCCAAGCCACTTGGCCAGGTGTGGTACCACCCACTGTGGGCTGGAGTTTCTTGCAGGAATCACTAATCAAGAAAACTGCCAGGTGGAGTGATGTAGGCCTTGAATCCCAGCAATTGGCAGACAGAGGCAGGGGGATCTCTGTGAGTTTGAGGCCATCATGAGCTCCAGGGTGGTCAGAACCATATGGAGAGACCTTGTCTTTAAAAAAAGAAAGAAAAGAAAGAACGGAAGAAAAGAATAAAAGAAGGAAGGAAGGAAAGAAAGGACATGGTTTGGTACGGTGGCACACAACTTTAATTTCTGCACTCAGAAGGCAAAGGCAGGTCGATCTCTGAGTTCCTGGCTAATTAGGGCTACGTAGTGAGAATGTGTCTATAAAAATAAAATTACTATCATTTCAATTCCTTGAAAATAAAGCCCCCCACTTCATGCCCGCAGAGATGGATAAAACTGCAGAATATGACAAACTTTGGACATAGAGAAACTGGAACCTTTGTGGTTGGGATGATGTGGTTGAATGATGAGATGATATGATCCATGCACTGTGAAGAGAGTGATGGTTTCTCAGTGTTTGGTTGGAGCCTCCAGCTCACTCCTGCACTGTCTGAGAAACCCCATTCCTTTCTCTGAACCCCGTCCACTCAGAGAATCTCCAAACAAAGGGAACACAACAAAAAGTCCAGCCCTGCATTCTTGGAGGCCTACTGCAGCTCCCTCTCCTGAAGTTGCCAGCCGCCCGCTCAAGTCCCCACCTGAAGCGGTCAGCTTTTGGCCACACTTGGGCACAAACCCAGCTTGTGGCCTACATGTCGTCACCTCTCGCCCACAACCTATATAATCTCCCTGCTTTAGTTGAAGCCTTTGGCTTCTCCGGCCTTGGCCTTGATCCCTGGGACTAGAAAACCCAGCTGGAAGTTGCTTTGCTCAAATAAACCTGTTGTTAGACTCTTTCAGTTCAGCTTGATCTGGCTTACTGCATCGGTGGAGAAACCTGTTATCGGGGGACAGAAGATCTACTACTCAAGAAGTTAGAAATAGTATAACCCAATGGTGCTACTTCTGTGTATATACCCTAACCGTCTGAAAGTAGGACCTGGAGGAGAAATCTGTGATCGTCATGTTCGTGGCAGCCCTATTCACACTGGTCTACAAGAGGAAAATCATGTGTGTGACATATATGACTGTTTAATCAGTTTGCTTGGGCTTCCGTGATGAAATACCGTTAACTAACTGCCTTACACAACGGAAGTGTATTTTCTCACCGTTCTGCCTTGACATTCAGTATCAAGTATCTCCTGACTTTCTGGTGAGGGCTCTATTTCTGACTTTCAAATAGCCACCATGGCCTAAGCAAGCTCTCTGGCATCTCCTCTGTCACAACATGGCAGTGCTTTTATGGCCTCCTTTATTCTTAATTACTCCCTTACTCCAAATGCAGCCTTACTAGGGGGATGTGTGGGGTCTTGCTAGCACGAATCTGGGGGAATAACCAACATTCGGTCCTCAGCAATGATTTAGTCTCCAAAAGAGGGAAGTTCTGACACCTGTCACATGGATGGACCCTCAGGGACGATACACTAGCAGTACCTAGCGTAGTCACATTCCCAAGGAGAAAACATAATGGCGGTGGTTTAATGGGCACAGTGAAGCGCACCTTGGAGATCGGTTGCACAATGCCAATGGACTCACTACTGAATCATACACCCCCACATGGTTAAGGCTCCCTATGTGGACTTTATCACAGCTGAGAAACATCTGTGGAGATAACTCAGCCAGGGAAGTGTTTGCCTCAAAGGCTTGTCACGGGAGTTCTACCTGTAGAAGTCATGAACAAGGCTAGGAATGGTGGCCCAGGCTTGTAATCTCAGAGCTGGGAAGGCAGAAGCATGTGAAGCCATGGGGCTCAATGGGGGGGCCTACTGAGCCTGACCTGCAGGCTCTAGGCCAAGGAGACGGTTTCAAAAGCAAGGTGGATGGCTCCTGAGGAGTAACAACCAAGATGGTTTTCTGGCTTACACCGTAGAACTGAAAGACAAACAAACACATCACAGGTTAACGGAAGACCAAAACCGAAAATTTATCTTGCAGGTTAAGAGTTCTGCTTAAAGCCAAAACAGTTAAAAGAGGTTCCTGTCTGTTTCTACCTAAGAGATAAGTCTGTTTGTCCTGTGTAAAGTCCCTCCTAATTAAGTCTGGTTTTCCTGTGTTAAGTCCCTGATAATTAAGGCTTCTCTTTGTAATCAAGAATAAATTCCTGGTCTGATGTAAACTGCTTGTAACCCCATGCACTTGGTGGGTACCCTTACCTTTGTATCCTTTTAACAATGAACAACCGCCACCCCCCTCACCCCTGGGAACACCTTATCTCACCTGTAAGAGGGACTTCAGGAGGCCAGCGCTGGCTGTTCTCTCCAACTCCAGCTTAGAGAGAAACCACTGACTGGCCAGCCTTGAATGCACCCAAATACAGCTTGCTTGAATTTGGACATTCAGGAAGTTGAACCTTTCTTTCTAGAGAATCTCAGTGTTAACAACATATTCGTGTGCACACATACACACTGGCACACACACACACATACTAACAACGAATAAATAAATCCTGCAGATCCCTGGGATCATGAACAGTATGTCTTCTGAAATAAGATAGACCTGGGTTGACCTCTGCACAAGAGCTTGGAAAAGGTTAAGTACTCGGTCATCAAAATGTATCTTGCATCCGAATGTGCATTTCATCCTTCGGGTGACTAGATCTTATTGAACACCAAGTTCTTCCCTAGAGATGGCCTTGGGCTCTAGAAACACGTCTCCAACGTTGCTCAGCAGATCCGTAACCAGAAGGGAAGGGAGGGATGTATTCAAAGGTGACCAGCTACCTTGGACAAGAAATGCTTCAGTGGTCAGGCTGTGTTCATGGTCCCTAAATAGTACCCCACCCTAAGTAGGACTCGGTAACTTGAAGCCTTGACTGTCTGGTGGACACCATCTGTGTTCTGTTCCCTGTGCTGGAGGAGGACTGGAAGTGAGGACCGCTCAGCGTGGATGCTCCAGGCAACGCCTTGTTACAAGGAAACCATCTAGTCTCTGATTTAAGAACTAAAGAGCAACCGCTCTTAAACTTGTCAGGGCTGTTTCCTCAAGAAGGTGTGTCTAGATCTCGCAGCTACTTTGCTCAACTCTGCAGGGTCAGCACAGCAGCCTGTCAGCTCCCATCAGAGAACAACTGCAGCTCACCCCACGGAACGTTCTATCTGGACGGTCTCTTCAATCATTTCATACTTCCCAAGTGGAGAGACTGAGGCCCAGAGACTCAGGAAATGTGCTTAATGCAAACAAAGAGTAGAGATGGGGATCGAACCCAGGCCTTCTGAGACACACACATTCTGATAACAAGGCGTTGACTCACAGAAGTAAAAGTGCTCATGCGTTTCTGTTATCCCTGCTCAGGGACCACACATGCCAAGTTCTTCTGTATTGCTTCAGTTCTAATGTATGCGCTGTCAAAGCAAGCACATATAAAATCGTACATTCGTCTGTACATCTCACTATAGTTGCAATCGTTGTCTTGTTGCTGGTCCACCTCTCTATCCTCCCCGTCAGGTTGTAAATTCTCTGATAAGGGTTGGTCGGCCTGTTTGCCATCCCAGGACCGTATCTGATAGAAATAAGGCCTGGATAGATGGTAGTTAGGTCACTGATTGTGCAAGAGTGACATGTGCTGTCTGGGGACATGTCTTTATCTCATATCTTTATCTTCCAGGACTCCCAGCACCAGGGAGCACATAGGGCATGTCCAAGATCTGTTAGCACAGAACATAGTTCCACAGATATCTTGCTGTTTTTTGTTTGTTTGTTTGTTTTTGTTTTTTATTTTTCGAGACAGGGCTTCTATGTGGCTTTTTGAGCCTGTTCTGGAACAAGCCCTGATAGACCAGGCTGGCCTCGAACTCACAGAGATCCGCCTGCCTCTGCCTCCCAAGTGTGGGGATTAAAGGTGTGCGCCAGCACTACCCAGCTTGTTTATCAATCTGAATTTGACTTTCTGACTTCTCCTGCCTTTGTGGATTTTGTTGTTTTCTGTATGTCTGTTTGTCACTTGATTTAATAAAGTCAAGGCTTTGAAAGTATGCCTGTCCTGCATTGAGGGGGGGGTGGAAGCAGGAAGGTCAGAAGTTCAAACTCATCTTCAGTCGTCACATAGCGTCTTCAGCCTGAGCTGCAAGAGATCCTGTGTTAAAGCAAAACAAACAAACAACACCGTCCCCCAACATCAGGAAACAGGAGAGAAAATCAAATAGCTTGCCCCAATTTGTAATCATAAACTGTCAAAGATGAAGATAAGGGAGCAAGTAGACAGAACACCTCCGGCCTCTGGCTACTCTGCCTTACCAGATACCCCCAAATATGAATAAAAAGTTCATCCAGGAGGTGGTGGCACACACCTTTAATCCCGGTACTCAGGAGGCAGAGGCAGGTGGCTATCTGAGTCTGAGGTCAACCTGGTCTACAAAGCTAGTTCCAGGACAGCCAGGGCCACACAGAGAAACCCTGTCTTAAAAAACAAATAAATATAAAAAACTAAAAGCTCGTGACTTCAGACCATTAGTGTCTCATTTGTCACTGTTAAAGTGTACTTGGAGATGGCAACTGGCTGCCAAGTCTGCTGGCTTGTCAAGGCTTCCCACAGCTTGGCACAGCTGCATCCACTGACCTTTTGCTTATCATCGGAGGACCAGCGTCCGAGTACCACATCTATCACAGAAAAATGTGCCTGGCTTCCCACCTGCAGCTTATCTAAATGAACCATGCACCAATTAACCAGTGTCACAGTTCCACTCACACACACACACACACACACACACACACACACATATTACTAATAAATAACGGGATCCTTAAGCTTTCAACTGTCGACTAGTGCCCAAAACTATGTTTTTAAGTGCCATATTCATTGTCAGTGATCCTGGTCCAGGTTCCCCAGCCAGCCAAGCCCAAAGCAATCCCAAGGTGCTCCAGTGGTGACCAGCAGCAGGTGAGGCAGTCAGGGAGGAGAGCCAATGTGAGGTGCTGGCAATTGGACCCTGCCAGGACCGTCGTCAGCTTCCTAGCTCAGAAACAGAGAAAAGGAAAACGGATCATTTCTTGCTTTTGTCTACGCTGGTCAAAGCTGAACTGGGGGTTGCACTTATGTGAACACACGCTGGGGACCTATGAAGTGTTGACTGGAAGGGTGGCTCCCTAGGTGTAGAAGAAGAGTCACCCAGAGTAAAAGAGGGATGCCATGCACATGAACACTGCTCAGACCTGATAAAAACTGGTTCGCTGCAGCAGAGCCAGAGCCGTGTCGGGGAGGGAGGTGAAGAATAAGAGTGGTGTATAGAAGGGGTTCACCATAGCTTGGCTACAGAATCTACCTCAAGTAGTCCACTTACATCCAAAATGTTGAGGGGCCTCTCAAACTAAGGAACAAGATAGGTTGTCTGTGGGGACCATACCGTCACCCATGTCTCAGAGGTTGCAGGCAATGCAGTAAAGCAAGAGAAAAAATAACCACAAGAATCGGAAGGAAGAAATGAAACTATTATCCACATAATTATTGTAATTATGCTTACAATAACTATGATCATTAACTAAATCAGCTTGTCAGATTCAGTGGAGGTTGTATTTCTAGTATAGTACAACAAACAGAAAATAGGAATGTAAAGTAAGTGCCATTTTACAGCAGCATCAGACGTTTCCCTTCCTATGAGTCCATCAGTGTTCACTGAGCAGTTCGAGGCTGAGTGTTTAAAAAGCAAAAAGACACAACAAAAAATACGGACATTGCAGAAAGCCATGGCTAATGGGCTCTGGGTCCTATATGTTCTCTACATTTCCCTCTAGTTGTTTAAACATACTAGTGTTTTGCCCTGACAGGCAATATTGGGAGAATAATTATAACTGGTGTGTAGACAGAAAAAAAATAAGTAAAGAAATAGTGATGAGACTGGAGAATTGACTCTGGTTAAGAGCACCGGCTGCAGCCGGGCAGTGGTGGTGCACGCCTTTAATCCCAGCACTCGGGAGGCAGAGGCAGACGGATCTCTGTGAGTTCGAGACCAGCCTGGTCTACAAGAGCTAGTTCCAGCACAGGCTCCAAAGCCACAAAGAAACCCTGTCTCGAAAAACCAAAAAAAAAAAAAAAAAAAAGAAAGAAAAGAAAAGAAAAAAAAGCACTGGCTGCTCTTGTGGAGAGCCCTGGTTCCATTGCAGCAACCATGTGGTGGCTTACAACCATCTGTAACTTCTTTTGGTCTTTTGGGCACGGGGTACATGTGTGGTACATAGATATACATGCAGACAAAACATGAAGTAAAAGAATAAAAAGCAAAGAAAAATGACACAAGCCTGCTTCTGAGGGCCTCCTGCTGTAAGCTAGGCGATACTGAGTGGGCTTCAACATTTAAGCTACACAGAGACCAGAAGCCTGCAGAAGAGCAAGAGGGATCCCCAAACCCTCGTGGAGGTGGAGCCACAGATGCTCAATAGAGGAGACTAGGGTGGTCCTTTCTTTTCCTTCATCCTGGGTTGGAGGGTGATGGCCCACACTCTGCATCTTTATTACAGAAAGGGGAGGGAAGCTGAAATTTCTCAGCAGCTAAAAAAGAAAACCATGTCTCTGAAGAATTTGGGAGCTGTTCTCCTGGCACTGGTGGAAGTTATTTAAGGACCATTCCTCACTGTTCCCTCCGAAGCCCTGGCTCTCTGCCTCTCACACTGAGAACTGTTTTTAGTGATAACCCTATGAAAGTTGCCCCGTCTGGTGTTCCAGCTTTGGTGCCAAGTTCGTTATCATGTTCTGGAAGGATCTTCTTTTTTGAAAGCTGAAGTGAGCTCCTTGAACTGTGGGTCCTGTAATCTGAAAGTGGGAGCCATGAGAAGTCTGGCAACAGTAACAGTTTCTGGGTATGTAGTGGCCACAAAATTCGTTCCCAATCAGATGTACACTGGATCAGAGATATTCCTTGCAGCGTTCACCCAGGTTGCATCAGGAACGGTCACTAGAGCCTTGTTTCTGAACACATGTGTGCTTCTCATTTCAGGTACCGTTCAGGTAACGCTGTTAAATGCTGCCGGAAACCCTGCAGCTCAGATCTGAGACTACTGCACGTTATGAATTGTGGTGTTTTCTACTGTGTGTACATTTCCTGCTCTTATAGAGACATATCGGTTTAATTACAGACAACAAAGACTTGTAACATCTTCCTTTTTTCCTTCCTTCCTACCTTTCTTTCTTTATTAAAATTTATTGTGTATACAGTGGTCTGTCTACATGTTTGCCTGCACACCAGAAGAGGACATCAGATCTCATAATAGATGGCTGTGAGTTACCACATGGTTGCCAGGAATTGAACTCAGGATGTCTGGAAGAGCAGCCAATGCGCTTAACCGCTAAGCCATCTCTCCAGCCTTGATATATATATAATCATTTCTCAGAGTTGGGTGATGGTTGGTTTTAGTATCAAATTGCCACAAATTAGAGCCACCTGAGAGCAGGGATCCTTATTTGAAAAATTGTCCTGCCTGTCTTAGTTGATGTAAGTTGGTGCCTGGAGTGTTCCCTTCTGCTAGCATCCCAGATTAAACAAAACAAAACAACAACATCTAGGTCAGAAGGAAGATTACTCATCTTCTGCTTGCTTGCCCTTCCTTTGCTGAGGGATTGATTCACCCTTTGCTGCAGCTGTGGCTGCTGCTGACCCCTTCATGGCTCCAGAATCAATGTCTCCAGACGCCCCTGTTGACTAAGGACCAGTGTCTTTCAAGGAACCGTCTATGTTTTTTTGGTTTTTTTTTTTTTTTTTTGTGCCAGAATGGGATTGTTGAAGCATCCATCTTTGTGGATTGAGCAACTACCAGGGTATTGACCTCCCTAGTGATACACAGCCACAGGGGGATGCCTCCCAGTGCTGAGGTACCCAGCCCCCAGGACCTAGGGACCACCAAGTTATCATTCCCTCAGGTACTAGACAACTGTTGTTAATATTTTGATGTAAGCTGATATTTAACCTCTACTTATGTTTTCTGTGTATGGGTGTTTTCCCTGCATGTATGTCTATGTTATGTGTGTGCAGGCCATGTGGAGGCCAGAAGAGGGTAACAGATTGCCTGGAACTAGAGTTACAGATGGTGGTGAGGTGCCAGGTGGGTGCTGGGACTCAAACCCAGGACCTCTGAAAGAACAGCCCCGTGCTCTTAAACTGTGGAGACATGTCTCCAATCCCTACTAAATTCTTTTAACTGACATATTCCTCCTACCAGTTCTCTTCCTCTAGAGCACTCTGAATAATAGTGTGTAACTATCAGATAAGTCTAACTTCGAATTGTTTGTTCGGCAAACAATACATCCATCTCATCTATACAAAACAATTTATTCATCTTTCATAAATGGTGAAATTACATGTACACTAAGGAGCTGTTTTAAAATAAATTACCTTAAAATCTATTAACAGTAAATGTTTGCTTTACATCCCTGTTTCTCATCTATGCACCTGGTGTGATGTTTAGTTTTAATTGTCCACTTGACACAGTCTAGAATCATCTTACAAAAGAGTCTCATGCTGAGCGGTGGTGGCCCACGCCTTTCATCCCAGCACTCGAGAGGCAGAGGCAGGCGGATCTCTGTGAGTTCAAAGCCAGCCTGGTCTTCAGAGCAAGTTCCAGGATAAGCTCCAAAGCTACAGAGAAACCCTGTGTTGAAAAACAAAACAAAACAAAAAAAACAAAAAAGGCTCAATAAGGGATTGTCTAGATTTACTATCCTGTGCACTCTTCCGTGTGCGGTGGAAGGAGAACTGATGATCACATTGGTCGATGTGGGAGGACCAGCCCCAAGGGTGGGCGGCGACTTTCCCGGAGTCTGCGTCCTGGATTGTTCGAAGAAGGAGAAAGCTGAGTGATGGGCATGCACCCACGAACTCATTTCTCTCTCCCTGTCTGACTGTAGAAGGGAGAAGCTCTTTCAAGCTTTGACTCCTGGGACTTCCACACTATCATGGACCGTAATCTGGAATCGAGTTAAAATAAACCCTTTCTCCCCAGGTTCCTCTGCCAGGGATTCATTACGGCGATAGGAAATGAAACTAAGACGTCTGGGGTCACGTGAGCATTTCTCAAATGAAGACAGGTCTTTGGGGGGAGGGACGTAGGAGGCCCTGCTTTAGGCACTAGGGCATTGGGTCCATGCCGAATTTCTGGGAAATTGTCCAGCTCTCAGATGATCTACCTAGTGAAATGCTAGAAGCTAGAAGGGTATACAGGCTCTATATTTTCTCTCTCTCTCTCTCTCTCTCTCTCTCTCTCTCTCTCTCCTTCCTTCCTTTTTCCTTCCTTCTTTCCTTTCTCCCTCCCTCCCTCCCTCCCTCCTTCCTCCCTCCTTCTCTCCCTTCCTTCCTTCTTTCCTTTAATTTTTGGTTTTTCAAGACAGGGTTTCTCTGCATAGTCTGGCTGTCCTGGAACTCACTCTGTAGACCAGGCTGGCCTTGAACTTACAGAGATCCACCTGCCTCTGCTTCCCAAAATGTTGGGATTAAAGGCATGTGCCACCACTGTCCTGCTCTAAAATATTTTTTTAAAAGCAACTCAAAAGCCAATATCATTAAATATCTATGAAATGGGACAAAGGAAACTGAGATGCTGAACCCACCCTTTACTTCCAAGTGAATGACAGGGTTATTTTATGTCACAGGTATACCTTAATGTGCTCTGTTGGGAGGAACAGTTTCTCAAGGAGAAGAGCCAGAAGCTTTCTGGAGCCTTCAAGGCACTGCAGAGTTCCCAAAGTGGGACTCCCAGTTTGCATCTGGATAGGAACCACAGGGATGGATTACATAAGATAATAGGAATTTAATTAGTTTGAAAGAACAAAAAGTCTCTGCGTGAATGCTGCCACCTGATTCTCTAAAGGTTTTTTGAGACTCTCCTCAGTCATTCTTTTATTTTCTCTGTTTCCAACATCACAGAATGAGTCATGGTTCCCTGGAGCCACACACATCCCAACTCCTACTCCCTTTTCTCCTCCAACCCTGCCCCTACAGGAAATCTGCCACACTCAAGCGGGGGAATGTTCTCTGACACCCCTCTGGATAGCAGGAACTTGTTTGCTGAGGCTCACAGATGTCATCCTTCTGTCCATGCTCTGGGGACCAGAGATGGGCTAAGGAATCGGGCGCAGACCTGAGGACAGGTGAGCTTCACTCTCTCCATCCTCCTCATCAGGACCGCTCTTTATCCCGGAAGACGTGCCTGTCGTATTTCAGTCCCAGCTTCCTCCAGGGATGGAGAGACCAGCAGGCTCTGTCGTCTCTGTCCCATGTCTGTGTTTCTTCAGTTTGAAATCTTCTGAAAAGGAAAAGCTTCTCTGTATTAGTATTAGTTTATGGGTTATGATGATCTTCTTTGTGAAAAGTGGTCAAAGGGCCATTGCAAAAAAATTCAGTAATGACCATTATTAACCCTATTTCCTCCAGCTTTCTCCTTTTGTGGCAACAAGAAACTGTTAGAAACCCAAGTTTTCATGCCCAGTGCTAGACTAAATCTGATACTTTAGATGTCTTCTGCACACACACACACAACTTTAGATTTTTTTATTTTCCTGTTTTTGTTTTTCAAGACAGAATATCTATACACCCATGCTCACTCTGTAAACCAGGCTGGCCTCCAACTCATAGAGATCTGTCTGCCTCTGTGCCACCACCGCCTGGTTGGCTTCAGACTCTCCGCTAACGAATACTAGAATTGAGAGAACAGTGTGATGAGCCAAAGCTTTGCTGTGGAAAAAACGACAACAATAATAACGACATCAACAACAAAGAACTCTGTTTTCCTCTGAACTTAGACAGGGAGAAAGTAAGGTATGCATTTTAGATGAAACTATCCAGAAGGCTCCCACCGTCAAGCGAACATGTTAGCATGTTAGGCTGCGGGCCCATCCACCAATGGAATCACAGTCTGAATAGACTTCTGACAGATGGAACGGCAGACAGTGGGGCCTGATTCAGGGGCCTAAGTCACAGGGGCCTGTTCTAGAAAGACACCGCACCTCTTCTTCTCACTCTCTTTGCTCTCTGGCAGCCATGAGTTGAGCAGCCCCTTCCTCCACATGTCCTCAGCACCATGATGCTCTTACCTCAGGCCTTAAGAGATGATGTCAGAGAAACACAATGGAAACCGCTCTAGGACCCAGATAAAACTTTTCTGTCTTTAAATTGTCTCCGAAGTGCTTGTCAGAGTGATGGAATTCTGTCAGATCATGGGTGGGCTTTGGGAAGGTTGCCTGTCCTTACCATTCACGTTGCCTTCTAGGGAGTTCTGGAGGAGTGGGGCTTGCCCCCTCTTCTGATTTCTGAGGGTGACATCGCTTACCTCCTCAACCTCTGAAGCGTGGAGTCAGTTTTACAGAAACACACTTTCACAGTTTTTGTGGACAGTGAGGATCTGGACCCAGGTCTCATGGTGCCTCGCAGGCACTTTGACAAAGGAAGCAGCTTTCTAGCCCCATGGCAGTTTGAATGTGATTGGCCCCCATAATCTCATAGGGCGTGGCCCTATTAGGAGGTGTGGCTTTGTTGGATGAAGTATTTCACTGTGGGGGTGGGCTTTGAGGTTTCCAATGCTCAGGATACCACCCAGTATCTCAGTCAACTTCCTGTTTCCTAGAAGCCGAGATGTAGCCAGTACCATGTCTACTTGCAGGCCACTATGCTTCCCACCATGATGACAACGGACTGAATCTCTAAAACTGTAATTGAGCCACACCAATTAAAGGTTTTCTTTAGAAGAGATGCAGTGGTCATGGTGTCTCCTCACAGCTATAGAAACTCTAAGACAGCTTGGGCTTAGAGTTTGGGCAAAATCTTGGTGCACACCTTTAATCCCAGCACTCAGGAGTGGATGTCTGTGAGTTGGATGCCAGCCTGATCTACAAGAGCTAGTTCCAGGACAGGCTCCAAAACTACAGAGAAACCCTGTCTCAACAACAACAAAAAAGAAAAAAAGAAAAGAGGAAAAAAAAAAGAAAGAAAGCAACCTCTACGATAAGCCCCTTGCTTTGTTTTTCTGCAAGTTTATGGTTTTGTTTTCAATCTATGGTTCTCTATGGATCAGTTTTGTGTAAGACCTGACGCTTGGGTTAGATTTACTGTTATGTTGTGTGTGTGTGTGTTTTAGTTCCTTCAACAATTTTATTTGTTCTTTTGTTTTAAATAGTAATCCTTCTGTTCAGGGTTACAAAGAAAGAGACCGCCATTCCAAGTGAGTGTCTGGACAAGGCAGATTGACTCTTGATCCTAAGGATGCTCTCAGAAAAACAAACACACAGAGACAGGAAGTGCATTCGGCTTTTACTCTAACTCGGGAGGTGACTGTGTCTTTCTCCCATTGGCTGGGGTCAGACCTCTCTGTGTTATTCCATTGGCTGGTCTGAAAAGACTTGGTGAACAGGAAATGGAGGCAGAAAGGGAGAGGGGTCACTGCCCTAGCCCATCAGATTCCTGGAATGCAGTAGGAGACCTTTGTGTAAACCTGGGATCTACTGGGTGGGGGATTAAAATATTAAAATACTTGCACCTAAGTCTCACGAGGTGAAGGAGACAAAAATATCTGAATCTCTTGTCCTAAGCACGAGTTTCCAGTGTTTGATAGAAGAGAGTGGCGTCTGCTATTTCTATACTTTCTTCCATCGAATTGATTTCCTATCTTTGTTTAAAATAAGGTGAGCACGTACATGTGGGCCAATTTCTGGTTTCCTCAGTCTATCCCATTGATCTGTGTCCCCCTAGGGCCTATAAATAGACAATTCACCACAGCTGCTAAGTGTTCCGATCTGAAGAATGACTTCTGCCGCTCATTCTTTCTTCCAAGTCTTAGACTACACCTGCAGTGAGCTTCTCATAGGCGCTTTCTGTCAAGTAGTATTCGGTTCAGTTGCTGAGAGCTTTGGTCCCAAACAGCTGCAGGATTTTGTCACCAGCTTTTCAAAGTTTGTTTATATAGCAGAGTATGCTGACTAGCTTTGGCTAGCAAACTAGCCTTGCATCCTTTGAATTAATCCAGCCTAGTGTTAGATATCTATATCTGTCTATAGGGAAATAAATATGGATAGACAGATATAGGTGGATGGATGAATAGATAGATAGGTAGATAGATAAATAGATGATAGAGATCACTGAACTTTGTTTACTAGTGCTTTGTAGAGCACTTTTGTGCTTAAGTTCATGAAAATATTCCTATATTCTCTCTGCCATTTGTTTTGTTTCGCTGGTTTTGGTGAGAAGGCAATAGTGGGCATGCAAAGGAAGTTGGGCTATTACTGCCTGTAATGATTAATCAATCTCGTTGTCAGTTTGATTGGCATGAGAGATGCCAGGGGGAGGGTAAAGCATACCTCTGGGTGTGTCTGTGAGGGTGTTTCTAGAGCAGTTTGACAGACCAGTCAGCAACTAAGTTGTGGGAAGACCCACCCTGAATAGGGATGGCTCTGTCCCGGAGGCTGGGAGTGTTGGTGGAGCCAAAGTGGAAGGAGGGTGAAGGCAGACAGCATGTAGAGTCCACACTTCCTGAGCAAATGTGCCTGTCATTGCTTCCTGGGCTTAAGGACAGCAGTCACCAGGTCCCTGGCCTTTCCTGCAGGCCTCGACCAAAGGCTCTGGAGGGAGCTTCTGGACTCTAAGCCTTTGAAGGGGACTGAATTGCTGCTCCCTCTTGTAGGAGAGGTACCAGATTCTTGGCCTCAGCAACTCACTGTGTTCTTTGGGCCTCTAGCATAGATGACTATTGTATCTATTCTCCTATGGTGTCAGCCTATCTTTTCATATGAGGCTGGACTGGCATGGTGGGACATACTGTTTTTTTTTAAATTTAATTTAATTAATTTATTTTTTATTGTATGTGCATTGGTGTTTTGCCTGTGTGTTTATTTGAGGCTGTCGGGTGTCCTGAAACTCGAAGTACAGGTGGTTGTGAACCCTGTGGGTGCTGGGAATTGAATCCAGAGCCTCTGGAAGAACGGCCAGTGTTCTTAACCTCTGAGCCATCTCTCCAGCCCCAATGTTTTATTTCTCCAAGATTTATTTCTGTATGTATTTTATTTACATAAGTGTTCTGTCTTCATATACACTAGAAGAGGGCATCTGATCTCATTAAAGGTGGTTGTGAGCCACCATGTGGTTGTTGGAATTGAAATCAGGACCTCTGGAAGAGCAGGTAGTGTTCTTAACCTCTAAGCCATCTCTCCAACCCCTAGCAAATACCTTTAGAGTCAGCATTCAGAGTCAGGGAGGTCTCTCTGAGTTCAAGACTCTACATAGAGTTCCAGGAGTGGTGTGGGAGAATTGTCTATATTCTGTCAATTATGTTTTAAATAAACGCTGATTGGCCAGTAGCCAGGCAGGAAGTATAGACAGGACAACCAGACAGGAAGTAGAGGCCGGTCAAGGAGAACAGGAGTATTCTGGGAAGAAGGAAGCTCCCTCCACAGTCCTGTCTAGACACTGAAGAAGCAGGATGTGACTTGCCCTGCTGAAAAAGGTACTGAGCCATGTTGCTAACATAGATAAGAATAATGGGTTAATATAAGTATAACAGCTAATACAAAGCCTGAGCTAATGGGCCAATCAGTTTATAAATTATATGGAGACCTCTGCGTGATTTTCTTTGGGACCTAAAGCCTGCGGGAACTGGACAGAAACCCCAACAAGCAGGCCCTCATGCTACACAGGACAGTCAGGGTTCTATAGAGAAATCCTGTGTCAAAAATAAATAAACAAATAAATAAATCAGTAAGAAAACAACAAACAAACAAACAAAAACAAAAAGAGAAAAAAATCACCCTTTTTTATGTGACAAATCATGTATTGTATGTATAAATATGGAGATAGAGACAGACAGATGGACAGTATATTGCTTCTATTTTGTTAGAGAACCTGACTAATGAACTCCATCCTGGTTCTTGGAAGACATTGTGTATCCTTGGTCTTCATTCTTCCAACGTCTCCCAGATTCTCCAGTGAAACGCTCAGGACCTAGACAGTTCATTTTTGGAACCTGATAAGCCACTAATTCTGATTCCTTCTAGGTTATAGGACGAGGTAGATCCCTCTGCTAAGTTTTTGGTTCCAGAGAAATTGGACTTTCCTTACAGCTGTCCCATTGTCCCTCCTGCTGCCTGTAGCTCACCTCCATTAATTCACAGTGGGAGGGCGAAGGGTACATGGGGATGGTGCCCAGTTGTTCTTGTTCATTGTGATCTGTGTCTTCTTTTCACTTTTGTCAGTCTTATTAGATGGTTATCAACTTCAGGAATCTTTTCAACATAAAGAATTTTTTATTTGATTGATATTTTTTGTCCTCATGTTTTAGATTTCACTGGTATCTGCTCTTCATTCTTTCCTTATGTTTCCTTATATTTGGTTTATGATTTTTTTTCCTATAGAAATACCACCATTTGCCTGAAATATTTCATTTTTTAATTAATTAGCGGTGTGTATGCACACATGGGCACCGCACACATGCGGGGTGAAAGGACACCTTGAGGAAGTCCATTTTCTCTTTCTCCCACGTAGGACTGGGGAGTCAGACACTCAGGTCATCAGGCCTGGTCACAAGCACCCGGACTACTGAGCCGTCTCACAAGCTCCGGCTGGAGGATTTCATCTTCGGGAACTCCATCTACAGAGATCTGCTGGGCAGTGTTTGATGTGATACACAGCTTGGGAACTAGACTTTATCAGGGGTTTTATTTTGTGTTCCGCTTATGGCAGAGATGTCACAACACGCTCACTTACCGTTATATCAGATGAAAAATTTAAAAATCACTCTTTAGAAATGAATGTCTTTGATAATCTCATCCGTGTATCTAGAACACACAGGATGAACACACAGTTCATCCCTCCACCCTGACCCTTCTCCTACCCTAGCACCCCCTCTCCTCCCTTGCTCTTTTCTCCCCTCATCTTGAAGTAGAACTTAACTTATTAGCACCCCCTTCTGATGAACTGAATGCTGTCAGTCTCCCATGAGTCCTTCGGCTGCATCTCCAATGTTTTGATACTTTGTATATTCATTCATTAGTGATCCAATGTTCATATTATTGTCTGTGATATTATCTCATGCAAATGATGTCACGAAGAACTTCAACTCACAACCTCCGTCATTTCCTGTGTAAAAATAAAAGAGCCAAACCCAATGACCCTCCAACCTCCAGTGTAGGTCTGTAACATTTCAGAGATATCCTGCCAGTCTTGGAGGATGGGCAGTGAAACATTACCTCAGTGGGCTGGGGATGCAGCTCAGTGAGCTGAGGACCTGGGTTCAAACTAGGTACCGAACAAACAGTGGAAGAAGGCGGCATAGGACTCTGCCTGCCGAGCTGTGTGTAGCTTCCTGGCAATCTGGTCTTCTCAGGTGAGGGCGACAGGCCAGGGCCTGAGCCAGCTGGTGCCCCAAATCAATCTTCCTTTAGGTATTCAGCAAACACTATCTCATGAGGGAGAGGCCTGCTTGACCTGTTGATTTGATGGGTAGCTGGCTGGAATTTGGGACTTGTGAAGCTGACAGATAACAGTAAATCTATGGGCTACAGTGTGGGACTTTTGGTACCCGTGTAGATGATCGAATTGGGTGGTCAGCATACCCAACACTCCAAACACTTGTCATTTGTCTTGGAAACAGTCAATGCCCCCCCTTCTAAATATCTTGAAGAACATAGTAAATTTTATACTGCTTTATAAATTTTAAAATCCTTTCCCTGCTGTAAGCCACTAAAGTTTATTGATCTCATTGTAATTACACACATAATGTTCCCATTATGTGACATTTAATAATATATTGGCTTGAATGACATCCTGAGATTGTATGTATGTGTGTGTGTGTTCTGAAACACAGTCCCATCTAGCCCAGACTGGCCTCACATTTGTTATGGGTGAACACTGCGTTGAACTCCTGATTTTCCTGCTTCTGATGTCTGATTGCTAGGATTATAGGCATGTACCACCACCATTTTCAGCTAGTGTGTTTTCTTAAGAGCATTCATTTTAAGATTTGTTTTCTTTAGTCTACAGTACTTAAATATTATATCATGTCTGCCAGGCGTGGTGTTCCAGCACTCAGGAGGTAGCGGCACATAGATCTCTGTGAGTTCGAAGCTAATCTGGTCTACAAAGACAGATTTTTGTCTTTGAAACAGTTGTGGCTGCCCTGGAACTTGCTTTGTAGTTCAGGCAGGCCCTGGACGCCACCTGCCTCTGTCTCCTGAGTGCTGGGATAAAAGGTGTGCGCCACCACCATCCAGCTACAGGTAGGTCTTATGGATTGAACTCAGGTCAGTAGACTTGCAAAACAAGCAAAATGCTGACTTATTATCATCCCAGACCCATTCTAGAACTTTTTGAGACTTTAAATCAGCTGGGCACGGTGGCACACACCTTTAATCCCAGCACTCGGGAGGCAGAGACCGGTGGATCTCTGAGCATTTGTGGTCAGCCTGGTCTACAGAGTGAGTTCCAGGACAGCCAGGGCTATGTAGAGAAACCTTGTCTCAAAAAAAGTCCAAAACCAAAGAAACAAACAAAACCAAAAACCCTTTAAATTGTGGGTTCCTTGAAATCCTAGCTTGATAGTGATCTTAATAGGTGGAGGGTAGGACTGTTGGTTGACTTCAAGCACCTGCCCTTCCTTCTTCCATGTTTCCAGAGCCATGTCTTAGGATGAGAAGGAAAATGCTGACATAAAAGTCTGTATTTCCCAGCTGCCCTTGCAGAAACAAACTGTCTTATTCATGTCATCGTTAACTCCAGCTCTTCTGTCATATGCAGTACAGAGAGATCTGAGGAAGCGGGAGGGGAGCGGATCTGATGGAGAGGAGAGGTAGGGAGAAGATGGGAGTAGTGGAGGGGGAAACTGATGTGGAGATGCATTGTATGAGAGAAGAATCTAGGGGGCTGGAGAGATGGCTCAGAGGTTAAGAGCATTGCCTGCTCTTCCAAAGGTCCTGAGTTCAATTCCCAGCAACCACATGGTGACTCACAACTATCTGTAATGGGGTCTGGTGCCCTCTTCTGGCCTGTAGGCATACACCCAGACAGAATATTGTATACATAATAAATAAAATAAATATTAAAAAAAGAATCTATTTTTGATTAAAAAATACAGTAAAATAAAAAAGAATCCTAAATGTTACAGGATTTGCTGGTAGTACTTCAAAAAAAAAGGTCTCTGAGGTAACTGTGTAGACCCCTTTACCTCAGAACTCCATGTATGCTGGGCTGGCCGGACAGGTAGGGGCCCTGACAGGGGATGCTCCAGGGTCCGTGCTGGGACTGAAGCAGATGGCAAACAGGCTTATCTCTTCCTTCCTTTCAGGTCATTATAGAATTCTCTAATTTAGACATGTTCTTTCTGATTTCCTTTCGTTGGCTATATTTGATATTCATGTACGCCACCATCTAATTTAGGCCTCAGAGTTGAAGAGGGGAGCAGTGATAATGTGGACCAGATTTTAGATGGTTGGCACGTACGAGTTCACAGAGAGCCTTTAAGGAGCCAGAGCAATGGTTATGAACTTGCTAAGAATCAATTTTGCACGGAAGCTTCAGCCAACCCACAATTACATAAGTGCCGTGGCTTCACGAAACTGGCAGGGCGCTGAAACTATAACTGCAGACTGTCACTCACTTAGTGAAACTATTATTTGATGCCGCCTCATCCCTTATTTTTTCACAGCACATTAGGCCAACTCAACACCTCTGGCCAAGGCTCCTCTTAAACCCTTCTGCCTTACACATCTCCAGATCGCAGTCAAACGGAGACACATTTACTGGCTGGTGAGCCCTAGATCTTTACAATAATCCTATGGGAAAGGTTTGGTGATATTCTCTCTGCCTGCAAGAACCAGACACTCAACATATCAACTCTCCTGCAGTCCCCAGAAGTCTTGAGGGGCAAGAGTTATATTCGGACCTGGACTTCAAGTTACTTGCTGCCCAGCACCCTCGTGTATGCTTTGTGCTGTGAATGTAGTGACGATCTCTTTCTGCCCGCCTAAGCGGCTTTCTGCACAGGGGATCTAGTGCCCATTTTCCCACCAGTCAGCCTGATACTTGTTTTCCAAATTGTTTGACCCCTCCACTCCCTGACAAACTTCCCTGGCACCAGCTGTAAGTGAGACCTCTGCTCTCTGGGATCTTTCCATGCCTCTGTGGTGCCTGTCACTTTTGTTTGTTTGGTTTGATTTTTTGAGACAGGGTTTCTCTGTGTAACTTTGGCTGTCCTGGAGTTCACTCTGTAGACCAGGCTGCCCTCAAACTCACAGCGATCTGCCTGCCTCTGCCTCTCGGGAGTCCTGCGATTACAGGTGTTCGTCACCCCTGCCCAGCTGTTTGTTTTTAAGACAGAATCTGTCAATGTGACTCTGGCTGTCCTTGAACTGTGTAGACCAGGCTATCCTTGAACTCACAGAGCTCTCCTTGCCTCTGCCTCCTGGGACTAAAGGTGTGCACCACTATGCCTGGACACTTTCTTAACTTGGTGTCTTTGTGTATTTAAGTGAGCTGTCTGAATGACTGCTTATTTGGTTCTTAAATCCTGCAGATATCCCAGCGGGATATTTACTCCTGCCACTTTCCAGGCAAGGAGATCGGACACATAGCAAGCTGATGTGGTAAAATAAATGACAAACTCAGATTACAAGGTTTCAGAATTACAGCATATACACACACAACACCCTCTGTTACAGGGTAAAGACATCTAGTACTTCTTTTTTGATGGTATTTGTTTATTGAGACAGGGTTTCTCTGTGTAGCCCTGCCTGTCCTGGAACTCACTCTGTAGACCAGGCTAGCCTTGAACTCACAGCTCCACCTGCCTCTTCTTTTTCACAGTCCTGGCATTAAAGGAGTACACCACCACTGCCTGGACCAGTAATTCTTCTTGAATGAATTATTGGTTATTGGTGAAGTCTGATGTGTATTCTTTTTTCTTTAAAAATATTTATTTTATTTATTTATTATGTATACAATATTCTGTCTGTGTGTGTCCCTGAAGGCCAGAAGAGGGCACCAGACCTCATTAGAGAGGGTTGTGAGCCACCATGTGGTTGCCAGGAATTGAACTCAGGACCTTTGGAAGAGCAGGCAATGCCCTTAACCACTGAGCCATCTCCCCAGCCCCTTCTTTTGGTTTTTCGAGACAGAGTTTCTATATGTAACAGTCCTAGCTGTCCTGAAACTGATTTGTAGACCAGGCTGGCCTCAAACTCACTTAGGTCCACCTGCCTCTGTCTCCCCGCATGGTAGCTATTCTTAATTTTCAAATTGATTATATCTGGAATTGGTCAAAAACCCAAGCAGTTGGGCACACCTATGACGGATTTTTCTTGGTTGGACATTTGAGGTGGGAATATCTACCATCAGTCTGGGCTACATCTTCTGGTGGCAGTCTATAGAAAGGACCTGGGAGACCAAAGCTTCTGCCCTTTCTGCCTTCTTGCCCTCTCTCTCAGGGGCACATTCATCCCTACACTGGTATTAGAGTCAGCTTCTGGATTCTAAGGAATACTGAAGAATGGCTGAGACAGCCAGCCTCGCCGACTGACAACACTGGATTGTTGGACTACCCAGACAACAGCCTGTAAGTCAGTCTAACTAATTCCATCTATGTGTGTGTATGTATGTATATGCAGATATGGATTTTATCTATCAGTCTTATTCCTCTAGAGAATTCTAACAGAGTAAAGAATATTTGAAGACTATTTTTAAAAAGTTTAAAGAAATAACCGCCATTTTGACAGTACAGCTGAACTAAGTCTTCTCCTCTGAAATATATGGATTCCAAGTGTAGACAGGGATTTGTGGCAGTAGAAACTCCCCAATACTGAAACTAGTCGGGAGCAAATAATGATTCCCTTAACATAGGGAAGGTTAGGTCGCAATTCTGTAAAAAGATTCTGTGATTCGGGAATAGAATGGGGCATGTGGCAATCTACAAAGCCTCTTAGGAAAGCTCAAGAGCACGTCGCGCTTCTTTCTTCAACTCTGGCCACCAGGGCGGAAGGCAATGGCCTGTCGCTTTAAGAATCTGGTGGCAGTCGCTTTCCTCTCCCCGCCCCGCCTCCCGCGGTACCGGCGGCTGGGATGACCACCCCTTTCTCCTCACGCGGCCGTGCTACGGGTTAGCTGGCCCATCCGTCACAGAGGCGCGGCCTATGATTGGCTGCTGCGCTTCGGACCGGGAGGCGGGGCGGGAAGGTCGGAGAAACTAGTTTGTTGGCGGCGCCGGTGCGGGTCGGCTAGGGGGAGCGCGGCGGGGACTGCGTGGTCTGTGGAGCCCGTAGGGCCATAAGGTGAGTACTAGGTGGGGACCGGGCCGACAGGGGGCGTCGTCGTCGGGACTTGTCACCGAGACAGCGACCCTGCGGGAGGAGCGCCCGGTAGGGCTGGGTTCCCTGGGTCTGGGAAGTGAGGGCTGACCCGGGATCGCCCCTCGGTCCGGCTCGAGGGGCCCCGATTGCTCCCGCGGAGGCAATGAATTGTTTGGAAAACGGATGTTACGCTCGGGAGCTGCTACCCTCCTCCCCCGGGAGTGGTTGATTCATTGAGTCCGCTGACTCCTTTTAAAAAAAATTACTATTGATCCTAGAAAGAGGAAGCTGCTTGTCTTCGAGGATGCGAACAGCGCAGCTTTGCGCCCCGTGCCGAGCCAAGGTCCGCGTTCCTAGCGAGGGCCGAGGGGTTAAACCAGGGAAGAGAAGCCAGCCGGGGCTGGCCTTGTGTGGCCCGCCGCGCAGGGTCCTTCTTGTCTGGGAAGTTGTCTGTCTTAGGAGAAGTGGTGACACTCCTGGGGCACACCCACCTACCCACCCAGGTGGTGGCCCCCCTATGGGACTATAACAAATTTTCCTCCTCCCTAGTTGCTCGTCCCTCCTCCCATGCATTGCTCAGGGTCGAGAACTCCGCTGGGATTTGCAAGGCCCCCACTTGACCGTTCTTCTTTGTTGTATCTGAAGCTTCTCTTTCCTATTGTGGAATTGTGCCTCTGGGGCACCTGACTCCTTTGGGTTTCAATGACCCTAAAGTACATTCCGGTAGTCTAAAATAATTTTTTTTTTCTTTTTTAGTCTTGTTATGTTGTCAGGCCAGCCTTGAACTTGGGATCCTCCCATTCCAGCCTCTGAGTGCTTGGGTTATAAGCAAGTGCCACCATGCTCATTCCAAGAATTCCTAGAAACTTGGCCACAGGTAGTGGGGGGTGGGGGGTGGGCAGATGACAATTCCAGACCCTCCTAGTTCATCTGTATATTGGGGATTTCTGCTGAGTCCAAGTTGCTTTGGCTAAGACTCACTGCTGAGGCAGGACAAGATATGCCAGTTGCATGGGCCATTTGGAGGAGGAGGAACTTGGGACCTGACCCTCCATGATGCTGGGCCTCTCCCTCTCATAGGTGACACAGTTATGCTGAGGACTTTTTATGGGTGTTGCTGAAGGCTTGTGTCTGTGGACAGGAGGGAGGACCAAGGGTGCTCTTATCCTGCAATAGATTTAGTCCCTTTAAGACAGGGCTTCTTGAGTTCATAGGCTTTGCCTACAGAGACTGGCAAAGTCGGTTTTGTTCCTGGCCGTATAATTATTGGTATTTCAGTTTTGAGTCATTTATCAGCAAGTGAGTTGAGGGAGATTGCTGTAAAGGAAGCAGGGGAAGATGGAAGAGACCTTTGTCCTGGGCCTCTGGCTGCAGCTGGATTCCCTGTGCTGTGCAGCCAAGGAGCTGTGGGCCAAGTAGCCTGTTCCACAGTGGCTCGATTTCTGCTGATGGTGTCTTAAGCCTGAGGGCACCAGTGTGGGGAGAGAAGGGGCAGAAGAAAAAAAAAGAGAAAGGGCCCTGCCTGTTGTGTGCAGTGACCGGCAGAGGATGGCCTGGAGCAGTGAGCGTGTGATGTAGGGGCGCTTCTAGAGGTTCATTTGTTTGATTTAAGCAGACTCAGACCCTTCTTTTAGAGAGAAGGGGTACTGACATGTGGATCGGGGGGCCTTGGCACATCACAGTTTGCAGGGAGCCCCAGGGAGCAGGGTCCCAGGGAGCTGGAGTGAAGGAGTGAAGGCTTCCCGGAGAAAGGAGAGAAAAGCTAACAGAGTTCCAGAGCCGATATTCTATACCCTGGGCTGCAGCCCCAGTTTCCTTGCCAGAGCCAGGTCTAGGATGCCCACTTTAGGCACAGGTGAGGTCACGGAAAAGGCAGATGGGAGGCGACCGAAAGGTTTATTCTTGGCTGCGATAGTGTGATGAGTATGAGCAGCCTTCCAGGATGTTTGGAGGACCTGGCTTCCCAGGCAGCTTGTGGGGTGTGTGTGTGTGTGTTCCTGGGAAGACTTAACCCCGCTAACCAGCTCTCTGCTGGCGCCCTAAACCCTTTACTAGTAGGCAGTGTGGGTTTGTCCTCAGCAGGGGTCTTGATTCCCTCCCCTTTATGCAGACTTGGCACCAGCAAGCAGTAGTGGCCACAAATGAATTGGCTGATTGAGACGCTGGTTTTCATCTAATGTGGTAAATTTTATAATTGAATTGCCTCAGCTGATCCATGCAAGGGAATCCCTTTCAAGGCCAGGAAACACTTGGACTCTTGTGCAGAGGGCCAGGAAGAGGTCAAAGTTAAGCATCCCCAGCTTACTGTAAGGGTATCCCTCCCTGCAGGACTGTTTCTGTCTGGCTTCCACTGCAGGCCATATTCTCTTAGTAGTAACGGTGTCCTGAGCAACCCTCTGCTGGGGCCACTTCTAAAGGCATCTAAAGCTGACACCTGCCAGTCTTGCCAGGTCTCTCTGGGCTGTTAGCACATGAGGGCAGACAATGAAGGAATTAGAGGGACAGAAAGGGACTTGGAGGTTGGGAGGGCGCTCCCCTTAAATCCTGTCAGCACAGGGTCAGCGGAAAAACTGGAGTTCTCATGCTTCTTGGGAGGAAGGCTGTCTTGAGGGTGTGAGGTGAGACCATGTACTTAGAGTGTCCCCTGGAGTGGTGTCTGGTGTCCGGGGTCTACTGGACTGCTTATGCCCAGCATGAGCTCCATCCTCCTGGCATAGCATGGAGGTGGGAAGCTCGTTCTGTGGTCTAGGGAAGGGAAGGCGCCACCTTTGCCCTCTCCCTTCTTTCTTTTGCCCTTAGCTCTTTTCTCCCCTGCCCTCTCTTGGTGCCCCTTAGGATGACAGAAGGTAAGCAACTGTGTCCTGTTCTTTAAAGCAGCGATTCCTTGGGCTGAGATTTGCTCATTGGTAGTGAGCTTGCTTAGCTAGCATGCAGGAAGCCCTGGGTCAAAGCAGGCATGGTGGCACACACCCATTCTCCAGCTCTTAGGAAGTAGAGGCGGGAGGACCAGGAGTTCACGGTAAGCCTGGGCTACATGAGGCCCTGTCTCAAAGTGGTGGTAGGGTATGCCTTTAATCTCAGAAGTATAAATGCTCTGGGGGCGGGGTAGGGGCAGCAGTTCTCTTGAATTCCAGTACATCTTGGTCTACATAGCAAGTTCCAGAACAGCCCGGGATACTAGTGAGATCCTATTATTTATTTATTTATTTATTTATTTATTTATTTGTAGCAGCTTTGTGGTATTAGAAATTCAAGTTAGGCCGGTTGGGAGGCAGAGGCAGGTGGATCTCTGAGAATCCGAGGCCAGCCTGGTCTACAGAGCAAGTTCCAGTAACAGGACAGTCTCCAAAGCTACAAACCCTGTTTCGAAAAACCCAAAAGAAACAAAAAAAAAAAAAAAAAGAAAAAGAAAAAAAAGAAAAAAGAAATTCGGGTTAGAGGTTAGAGCCATGTGTGGTTGTGTACCA
>JAQHUG010000551.1:10277-20732 GCA_028555095.1 Dicrostonyx torquatus | reverse complement strand
TGCACAGGTAGACAGTACTCTAGTCATCTGCACAGGTAGACAGTACTCTAGTCATCTGCACAGGTAGACAGTACTCTAGTCATCTGCACAGGTAGGCAGTGCGCTGGTCATCTGCAGGATAGGGTTATGCCAAGGCCTGCAATGCACAGGAGTGTAACACTGACTTCAAGTCCATGGACAGTTGATTGTATTTCACAGATGAAAAAAACCAGGCTACAGAGAAGAAATGGACAGATTTAGGGGCAGAGATTCAGAACTTGGGGTGAGCCAGAGGACAACCATGAGTCTGCAGCCATCACAGGAACCACAGAGGGTGGCCACCACCATCCTTTGCTTGTAGTTAGGGACCCTCACCCTGATTTTTTTTTTTTTTAATTTAAAGATTTAGAAATTTCTTATGTATGCAGTATTCTGTCTGCATGCATGCCTATTCGCTGGAAGAGGGCGCCAGATCTCATTATAGATGGTTAAGAGCCACCATGTGGTTGCTGGGAATTGACTCAGGACCTCTGGAAGAGCAGCCAGGGCTCTTAACCTCTGAGCCATCTCTCCAGTCCTACCCTTACCCTGCTTTTGAAAGACACATTTCAGCAAATAGGGTGCCGGGGTGGGCCCTGGCATTCACATTGCCTCTCTCTGTGGCACTCCCCTGCCGGCTAGGCCTGACTTCCAAAGCTCGTAGGAAGTCTCAGTACTTGCTTTGTAGGAATATTGAAGCAGGAGAAAGTGGGTTCGCAGCCTGGGCCACTGGGATGTTCAGATTGATCATCTTAGAGCATCTTCGGACTGTTAGGGGCCTCAGGACCCTACGGGAAAAGCAGCAGCCTCCCTGCCCTGCGAGTGTCAGGAGATGGCAGGATTCCCGCGACTCAGCACCAGCCCGCCTGTAGGAACCGTAGCAATGCCAGGTGCATAACTCGCTTGTGGAGAACGTCCACGGAGCCTCCGTGCTGGCATGTGTTTTTGCTTTAATGTTTCTGTAAACACACGGCACTAAAGAAAAGTTCCTTGTTTTGGGGTCTCACACCTGCCCTGCTCACTCCAATGTACAGGCTCCACAGTTCTAACCCTAAACTGCCAAGCTTACTGACTGGATTTGCTTCCTGCAGTGCCCAAGTGAGGACCCTGCTCAGCACAGCGCCCGTGAGTTCACAGGCTCCTCCAGCCATTCAGAGATGGGGCAGTCTATTCTAACTTCACAGATGCTCCTCCTGGCCTTACAGCCACCTTGTAGCTCTGGTACATCTAGCCCTGGCCTCCGCTGGAACCACATGAGCTTCTGGGATGCCTGGGAATGAGACCTGTGGCTTCCCTCCTCTCTCTCGCTGCCTTAGGTGCCCCACTCTCATGCTCCAGCCCTGCTGTGCCTGCGCGGTGGGTCCCAACGTGATCAGCTCAGGAGCTATAGCCCGGTCACCATCCTTTCCAAGACGGAGATGCCCAGTGATGTCCTGCTTAGGACTGGCCTAGGGTTTTGGGAGGATGCCTCTGTAGCAGTGATCACACCAGTAATAAATCAGTGTTTTCTTCTTGCTTCAGGAACATTCTCTATGAAGCCTTCAGCAAGGGGTCTGGTTCCTGGATCCTTCTCTGGGCAGATATCCAGCATCCTCATTTCCAGGGCAACCACTGATGCTCCAAGTGCCTGAGGATGTGCAGCAGGGGATATGAGCGTCATGGCCATAAGGACACCATGACATCCCCACAGTCCGTCTCGTGGTCTGACAACTAGAAGCTGTAATGAATTTTTGTTTAGGTCACAACGGAGCCAGTCACCTGCCCTTCATCCCCGCCTGCCTGCCTCCTGTGCCTGACTCACTGGCTCACTTTTGTTTACATTCTTAAAGGACCACATTTTCTCTCAGGACCACCGGGTTCCTTCTGATCTCCCTCTCCAGCCAACTGCTATCTCCCCATCAGTTCTCCTCCCTAGACTCCACACCAGAATAAAATAAAGGTCCTGATGTTAACTCAGTGTTGGAAGTCCCTTTTTCGCTCTAGCGCTTCCCAGTGCAGCCACCATGCAGTTGTTTGTATAACTCTGCAGTTTCTCCAGGGAAGGTGATGCCTAGGGACCGTACTGCCTTTGCTCCTGGGTCTTTGTGAGGGAGGGAGCAGAGTGACATAAGTGTGCGGCTCCTGCTGGGTGGCAGAGGTGGCTCTGGTTCCTGAACTCTGGAGGGCTGCACTGGACACAACAGAACCTTATCCTGCTCGAGGGTACTAGGGTGTCAGGGCCTGAGTCCCAGCCTGGGGGGCCTCTTGAGTCTGGCCAGGCTAAGACAGAGCAGTGTGACCTTTCATCTTCTCCCTGTGTTTGATCCACAGACTGTGGGGTTCTTCCCACCTGAGCCGGAAGCTGACAGCACCAGCTCCAGGCAGCAGCAGTTCAGGCTGTCCTGAGCTTTAGGCAGCAGAGCCAAGATCTCCAGCGACACCTGCGCTCCGCATCCTGAGCTGCTAGCGACTTGTGTGGAGAGAAGCTTCCAGAGGCATGGGCTGTCACCAGGAACTATAGGGCTGGGGGATGATATTCACTCAACGTCTTGAGGTCACCTCTGCCAGCCAGGCCTGGCAAAGGCTGGCAGGGGAACAGCAGGGGTCCCTTGACACCAGCAGCACAACCTTTAACTGCAGGGCTGCCTGTGGGGGGTGGCAGTGTTGCTCCCCAGTGTCCTGGACATCAGGGAGCAGAGAGCAACTGAGGACATTTTATAAGGGACAGAAACCCACAGGGCAGCAGCCTTGGAAGTTCCCACAGGCATCATCAGCAGATGGCACCAAAGTCCTGATTATGTGTGCCCATTTCCCTAAGGGGTGAGTTCCAGGAAACTGCCATGGAGGTAGGACAGATGCTGGTGACCCGTCAGACACTGCTGAGGGTCCCCTAGCTTTACTCTAGGTTCCACGGAGCTGGTGGGGCCTGTTGTGTGCCCTCCTTACTTAGAACCATAGAAGAACAGTGGGTCATACCTTCCAATAGTACTGGGCTCCTTTTCCGGAGAGCCCCCTGCCCCTGAGATAGGGCAGTCATGAGCCCAGTGTGGGCAGAGGGACCCCACGGTCACTGCACAGAGATTGGAATTCTGTCAGTGTGGGGTCTAGTGACAGATCTCCTGTCATACCTGCTGTTCTCTCCTCCTTGGCACCAGCTGGCAGCCTGTATCTTTCCTGTTTGTTCCTTGAGCTCAGAAAGAAGGATCCGAAGAAACTTCCTGAATGTGTTCCTCAAGGATTCCTCTCCAGTATCCCCTGCAGTAGTAGGTTTGCAGAGGTGCCTTCTGATGCCACTGTTGACTTGTTTGGCTAGTCCCTGTGTCTGGCATAGGGGTGGGCCGGGTGCCTAGCCGATGGCTTTCCAGGCCATTGCTGTATCAGGATGGAACCTCCAGAGTGGGTTCTGCCATTGTCAGAAGTGGAGCCACGGTACAGACCAGTGTGGTCAGCGCTCAGGGTCCTCACAGCTCAGCCTGGCACGGGTGCAGTGAGTGCCCATTAGGGTGTGGGACTTTTGGGCTGGACTCCCCATGAACGTGCTGGGAAAGAGCCCAAAGTGCACTTCCTGATGTGACTTAGGCTCGGACTGGCTCTCATTGAGGTCCATCTTCCACTCCACACAGGGTCAGTGATGCTGGGGACCTGCAGGGTCTCGGCCTGTGGACCATGCCATCAGGACTAACCACACTGCACAGCACAGAGGACCTAGCCACAGAGCTTGTTTGAGCACAGGTGTTGCTTTTATTAGTTTTCTAACTTAATAAAAGTGATGAAGTTTCTGACCTTCCTTGGGTTCTGATGCTGCCGTGGCTTTGTGAGTTCCTGATCCAGAGTCTGCCTGTCTGCCTGCTGCACCAGGGAGGGGACATGCAGGGGACCCTCCAGGCCAGAGGACCTAACTTCCTAAAGAGCTCATATTTTCCTCAGCCCCCTGTGTTAAAACCAGTTCCATTCAATAGGCCAGTTTTGTGGACCCCAGGGGCACAGTTTTGTGAAAGCCCCTTGAGTGCTGTGAAGGTGATCATGATTAACTCAGCCAGGACCCACATGGGGGCTCCCAACCATCTGTTACTCGTTCCTGGAGATCCAGCACCCAGTTCTGGCTCTTGTGAGCATCAGGAATGCACATGGTGTAAATACATATACACTCATATACTTTTTTTTTAAGGCCTTTAAGAGCAGAGATGGTCTCCTACCGCAGCCTCCCAATATCTTCAATGCAGGCCCCCAATTTTGACAGCTGTAACCACAGGCCATAGTGGTGAGAGGCCAGGTCCATCCCTTCAGTCCCAGTGCAGGTGAGCAGGCCCAGGTGCCTCATTACCTCTACAACGTCCTGGTCCAGCAAGCCTCACCATTTCCTGCAATTGTGTGTGTCTATGTAGCCCTGGCTTCGCTGAAACTCTGTAGAGACTAGGAAGGCCTCAAACTCCTACCATTCCTCTTGTGAAGTTGTGTAGTTGGACTTAGCCCCACCTAGTGTGGTCTTCAGAGAGGCTGGACAATACCACCTTAAGTCCTTTACCTTCCCAGGAGCCCCACAAGGGTTCTGTCCTTCTTCCTGTAGGTGGGGAACTGGGCTCAGGCTAAGTGACCCCACAAGAGTCTCACACAGGTTGCCCAGAGCATGTGATTGGCAATGGGTGGTAGCTGGGGCTTCTCTGGCTTGAGTTTGGTGGTGGTGGGGTCAAGGGTTAAGGCTTCGCTCTAGACCTGTGGCTGCCCAGCCAGTTCCTGGACCACCCTTGTAGCTCTCGTGGTGGCTGCCGTGCTGCAGAGGGGCCATGCTGCAGAGGGGCTCTGTCTCTGGGGGACCCACAGCTCTTGGGCCAGCTTGACTCAGGAATGGCACTCCAGGAGGGAAGGCGGGCCAGTTCTCCCTGGGAAACAGTCCCACCAGTGGAGATTCCCCAGCACCACCGGTGCTGATAACTGTGTAGGCCATCCTGGAAGTCTGTCCAGGGTAAGGAGGGGCTAGCTGGCTTTGTTAATGTCAACACAAAGGGCCACTGAGTTGTCCCTTTGCATATACTGCCTCCTGTTCTACTTGAGGTCTGTGTGAACTGGGCAAGAACAGTCTGTTTAAGGAGCAATAGGGGCCAGGCAGTGATGGTGCACACCTTTAATCCCAGCCCTCGGGAGGCAGAGGCAGGCCAGAGGATCTCTGTGAGTTCAAGGCCAACCTAGTCTACAGAGTGAGTTTCAGGACTTACTCCAAAGCTAACCCTGTCTCCAAAACCTGAAGAAACAAAATAATGAGGGGCGGGGGGTGTGGTGTTCAGGGAGACCTTTGTGGGACGTGGCAACAGCAGGCACGGCAGCAGGTCCAGAAACTGAGTCCACATCTTGAACTGAACATGAAACAGGAAATTTTGTTTGTTTTATGAGATAAGGTTTCTCTGCTGCGTTGCCCTGCCTGTTCTGGAACTGAGACTAGGCTGGCTTTGCCCTGAACTCACAGAGATTTGCCTGCCTCTGTCTTTGGAGTACTGGAAGTATTAAAGGCCTGCGCGTCGTTACCACTGCCCATAAAACAGTAAATTGTTAATGAGGTGCAGTGGTAAAGGGTGCAGGCCCTCTTCCAGTACAGTACCTCCCCCAGCGAGGCCGCCCCTCACTGTTACCTCCCCAAACAGCATCACTAACTCCTGGGGTGCTTTGTTCATGCACCAGTTAGCACAGTGCTGGCCTTGAATGCGCAGAGGCCTGGGATTGGTCCCCAGCCCTGTACAGACAGCTGGCACAGCGTTCACACCTGTAACCCCAGCCCCCCTCCCCCCCCCGCGGGGGGAAGTCAGGAGATAAGTGAGTTTAGACCCTGTCTGAAACAACAAAAGGAGTCACCTGATGGTTGGAGCAGGAGGAAGAAGTGAATTCAAGGTCAGACAGGGCTACAGGATGAGTTCCAGGCCAGCATGGACGACGTTGTGAAACCTTGTCTCAAAAAACATGGAAGGGGCTGGAGAGATGGCTCAGTGGTTAAGAGCTTTGCCTGCTCTTCCAAAGGTCCTGGGTTCAGTTCCCGCCTACCACATGGTGGCTCACAACCATCTGTAATAAGGTCTGGTGCCCTCTTCTGGCCTGCAGACATACAGACAGAATATTGTATATATAATAAATAAATAAAAACAAACAAACAAAAAACATGGAAGCACAAACCAGCAAAAAGACGCCTGGTCTTTAATGGATAAGGCTGTCAAGGGCTGGAGTCCTCCATGATCGTCCCTGGGTGGGGGAGTACTGAGAGACTCAGGCTCAGTCTACAAAGCCCTGCATCTAGCCTCCAGCTTCTGCTTGTTGACATGTGGATCTCACCAAGATGAGCAGCGTTAGCCTCCCTCACTGCCTTTTCGAGCCTCAACTGCCATCAGCGTCAAGTCACTGCCCCTGGAGCCAGGGATGTTAGGGTGGGGTTTCCAGGCCTTGTGCAGCCAGGAGAGAGGCCGCCTCACTGGGTTCTTCCTGGCTTTCTTCAGGGAAAAGGCTCCCAGATACCTTGAACTCAAGCTCCAGTAGGTGGGTCAATACCAGGCTCATTGGCAGTACTGTTACTAGGTAGGCGGGGGTTGCTGGTCCCTGGTGCTTTATGGCACATTTGCCGAGCTGGGGAGATGGAAGCCTGCCTAGCATGCCTGAGTGCTTAGTTTCCCCTGAGCTCCAAAGTGTAAATAAAAGCCAAACTTTTCCCCCCGAGGAGGACACAGGGTTCCCCAGCTGGCTAGAGCGGGCCAGGGTGCCAAGTGTTAGGGAAGCCTGTTCCTTGTCTAGCTGGAGAGACAAGGGCTGCCTGAGGGACTGGGTGTCCTAGCGTAGTGACCTTAGACTAGTGCAGTGTCCCTGTACAGGTCTCCAGCCAGACACTAACGAATCCTTCCTCCGTCTAGACTAGGAAGGAACAGTGCCCACACTCTTGGAGGCAGGTCTGTGCCAGGGACCCTGTTAGCAGGTCTAGGAAAGACTATGGCTTCCAGTTTCTCCACATTCTCCTCCCCATCCCCAGCCCTGCGCTACTCCTGCGGCTCTCAGCACCAGGCCCACTTCTCTGGGATTTCCCAGCAGCCAGCGCACACTATTGCCCCAGCTCGGCTAAAGCGTGCCCAGCCCGCTGCCACTCCTCAAGGGTGAATACCTGGAGGCTGAGGCAGGTGACAAGGCCACCCCTGAGTTTCACTCCATGAACCCCGCATCTGAAGCTTGCTGGGAGCCTATGCTATCCTGTGCAGAGCATGATGGGGTTCTCCAGACCAGGGGCCCATATCCAAGATCTGGAAATGGAGGCTCAACAGGCGTGCTAGGGTGAACCTGAGCTGTGAACCTCTTCCCAAGGGTCCAGAGGAGAGGCAGGGAGAGAGCTGTTGCCTTCGTCTATGGATTCGTTATTAGTCTTTATTTATCTGGCTTCCAGGTGCTCAGCTAAGCCAGAACTGATGGTCTACTTTGTTTAAAAGGAAGAAAATGCAAGCAGAGGAGGTGGCATCCTCTTGTTTTTGCAATCCCATCAGAGGGCATAGCAGGCTCATATGCAGACCACCCTGCCAGGCTTTTTGGCGCCCTTCCCATTCACAGCACGTGAATGTGACTTTCCAGTATTTACACACTGGCACCAGAGCGTTCCGACAAGCTGTGTGGCCCCCAAAAAGGCACTTTAGCTTTCTGAACCACAGTGAATACACCCTGGAAGTTATCAGCGGCTTTGATGAGGACTGATTAAGTCAAGACATACCTGGGGTGGGTGTGGTTGCCCAGGCCTGTAATCCTGGCACCTAGGAAGCTGAGGTAGGAGAATCAGAGGATTGACAGTTCTAGACCAGCCTGGACTACGGTGGAGATACTGCCTCGTAGGTGAAGAAACACACTGCTGACTCAGGACATGCAAAGCCCCACCGGCAGTGCCTGGTGTTCGAAAATGCGTTCCAATTGCGAGTCATCCTTGTTATCCTTGTGATGCTTTGGCCAAATACAGGGACCCTGCCAAAACCTCCTGGTGTGTGCCACAGGATGGCCTCCTATTTCTGGTTCTGTGTGTCAGGGTTTAAGGAGTGTGATCATGGACATCCTTGCCCAAGTCTCTGTACACTTTGTTGTAATATTTTGACTTCTTTTAAACCTCAGTGGGAACTTGGGGTCAAAGTTTGCTGTGGTGAAACAGGAGAGACAGGGTGAGGGGTGAGAGTGCAAGGTCTTCGCCATGGAGGCTAGCAGAGGCTAGCCCAAGACCTCCCACTGTCAGTGTTGGACACAAGGCCTTCTGCCTGTCAAAATAACGGCTCCCCTCTTGTTGCTGTTGTCTACAGAAACACTAAGGAAACACAGGAAACATGGATCTCTGGCTGGGGTGATGGCTTGGTGGGTAATATGAACACATTAGTTCAGATTCCAGCAGCCACGTCAAAGCAAGGCATGGTGGCACATATCTATCACACAGCCTTCGAGACAAGTCGATGCCGGGAGCTGGCAGGTCAGTCAACCTGGACAAACGGTTGAGTTCCGGTTTCAGTGAGAGACCCCGTGTGAAGAGAATGAAGGCAGAGAGTAAAGGAAGAAAAGACCTATGGTTGACCTCTGACCTCCACTCATCTGTATACCCGAACACACACACACACACACACACACACACACACACACACACACGCACACACACACAGTCTCCAAAAAGGGAAGAATAAGGAATCAGGACCGCCTGTAACCACATACAAAGCTCTCGTATTCCAGTCAGAGAATCACACAGACCTGGTGTGGTTTCCACTGTCCAAGCCACACCGCACGACCTACACTTCGGAGAACAATTTAGCCCTATGGAAACTATGCAGAACACAAGTGCAGCCTCAGACGCCGCGCAGGACTCAATTCTGTTTGTCCTTTGAGAGTTTACCACGAAGCTTCTCCCTCTGCTTGCGCATTAGATTGCAGCGAGGAGCTCTGAAGAGAATTAAAGTTGAAGCCCCTACCTCGGCACCCCTGCTTCAGTGGGTCTGCCATGGGACCCAGTGAAGCCCCTACCTCGGCACCCCTGCTTCAGTGGGTCTGCCATGGGACCCAGTAAAGCCCCTACCTCGGCACCCCTGCTTCAATGGGTCTGCGATGGGACCCAGTAACAGACTTTCTTTTCTTCCCAGAAGCAGAATTGTTCTTTAATCAGGACAACTGAAGGGCCGTAGCCTCTCTGATGGAATAGAGACTGGACACATGGTGCCGGGCCTTGGGATTTTACATGACAGAAAAGGGCTGAAGACTTCATCCGTAGATCAATCCCCGCTGTCTCAAAGTGGTAGGTTCCAACAGGGAAACCTGCATCCTGCATCCTGGTTCCTGACGGCACACTGGTGTTATCAGTGAAGTCAGTGTTCCTGCCCAGAGCTTCTCAATCTACCTAAGACTCTTGGGTCATTAACCCTTCATACCCTGGAGACAGATATAAAAGAAGAGGGGAAAGGTATTCTCCCGTTGGCTGCTTCCTGATGGAGATGATAAAGGGACATAGGCGCTGTCCCCAGAATCTAAGAGAGGATTGTTCTGGTGACTTTATGGAGCAGGAGGAGAGTTTCAACCTGATCAGCTGTGGGGTGTCATGTGATTGCCATCAGTGATCCTAGAGAAACATCTGAAACCTAATTGTTAGAGGGCTGAAAATGGGTGGTTACAGGGTGGACCTGAGAGATTGACCGTAAGGGGGAGGAGGAGAATCAGGAGCCAGAGAGAGGAGGTGGGTGACCAGAGATGGGGGCCCCATAAGACAGAGGGAGGATTCGTATTGTGTCCCAAAGGGCTGTGGGTATCAGGCAGACGGGAGTCAGAATGGGAAGGATGTCAGGAGAGGTGGTAAACCAGAGGGAGCAACAGCTCCGCATTCTGGATCCGGGAAGAATGGAGGAAGGGAAGAGGCTGGGAAAAGCGCAGCCATCTTAGGAGGTCACTATGGGTAAAGGACCTGGGAAGGAGTGGATCATTGTGTGAAGATGGATTCCGAGAGGGCTGAGAATCCATAGTGATGAGGGGGCAGGGCTGACCAGGAGCACTGGGCCATGGACCAGAGCCCTGTGGCAGGATATGGTAACTGTAACTGAGCGTTACTGCATCAGACACCTGCATAAGGAGCAATAGCCTAGAAGTCTGTGAGAGAAGTCAGGTGAGCCAGCGTCTAATTGACAGTGTGAAAGAGAAGTGGGACCCCACTGAGTCCTTTTTCCAGGCTTGTCTGGAAAAGCTCTGAGAACACCACTTGGACATCCTAAATCACTTCCCAAACCTGTGAGTCTGATGATTCCTCATGTGCCCGCCTCCTTTAATTGGGGACCGTGGATGCTTAGGGTGCAGGAAGGCACATTCTGTCCGTGAGAAGAGCTTCTCCAGAGACAGCGTTCATAGTCAAGTGCAGCCTGTGCATGGGACAGAGATGACAGACGCTGTGCCCATGGTGCTGTGCATGGGACAGAGATGACAGACGCTGTGCCCATGGTG
>JAQHUG010000550.1:585409-606799 GCA_028555095.1 Dicrostonyx torquatus | reverse complement strand
GGGGAGATGGAGGGTGGAGATGGAAGAAGGGTGGTTATTGGAGAAGGGAATAAGATATCTACATTAAGGGAGTCATTTTAGGATTGGCAAGAGACTTGTCTCTAGAGGGGATCCCAAGTATCCACAGGGATGTCCCCAGCTAGGTACTTGGGCAGCAGAGGAGACGGTGCCTGAACTAGCCTTGTCCCATAGTCATATTTATGAATAACTTGATCATCACTATAGAAATTTTGTCCGATGGATGGAGATAGAGACAGAGACCCACATTCTCATCAGAGCAAGGGACTGAGCTCCCAAGGTCCAGTCAAAGATCAGAAGGTGGGAGAAGATGAGCAAGGAAGTCAGGACCGCAAAGGGCTGGTCTACCAACTGAGACAGTGTGCCTGATATAATGGGAGCTCACCAAATCCAGCTGGACCGGGACTACATGAGCATATGATCAAACCAGATTGTCTGAATGTGGCTGCCAATGGGGGCAGACAGAGAAGCCATTGATAATGGCACTGGGACTTATCTCTTCTGCATGTATTGGCTTTTTGGGAACCTAGTCTATTTGGATGCACACCTTCTTAGGCCCGGATGGAGGGGGGAGGGCCTTGGGCTTCCCACAAGGCAGGGTAACCTGCCCTCTCTTAAGGAAGCAGGGGGAGCAAGGAGGGGTAGTGTGGGAGCAGGAGGGCTTGGGACAAGGGGAGGAAGTGTAAATTTTTGAGTGAAAAATTAAAGAATATGAGGGAAAAATCTAAAAAAGCAAAATGTTGTCATCCGCAGAGTATTGGGTTATCATCTATCATGGGTATAAGGTTGTCATCTGTCAGGATATAAGGTTTTCATCTGCCAGGGTAGAATCTTGGTTTTTATCTGTTGTGGTAGATTGTTGTTTTCTGTCAGGGTATGGGTTTTTCATCTGTAAGTGTATAGGGTTGTTTGTCATCTGTCACTGTGCAGAGTACAGGGTATAGGAATATCATATGAAAGATTATATTGTTGGTTGTCGTATGTCAGGGTATAGAGCTGTCATGTATCAGGGTATAAGGTTGTCATATGTCAGTGTTTAGGATTTTCATCTGTCAGGGTTTAAAGTTCTCATCTATCTGGATACAGGTTTGTCATCTTTCAAGATATAGATTTTTAATCTATCAGGGTATAGTGTAGTTCTGTCAGATTACAGGGTTGGTTGTATTCTGTCAGCATATAGTGTTGTCATCTGTCAGGGTATAGTGTTGTTATCTGTCAGGGAATAGAGTTGCTCTTCATCAGTCAGGATATAGGGTAATCATCTGTCAGAGTGTTTTATTGGTTGTCATCTCTCAGGGTATAAGTTTCTCATGTCAAGGTATAAAGTTGTCATCTGTCAAGGTATAGGGATGATTGTCATACATCTGTGTATAGCATTGTTTGTCATCTTCAGGGGAGAGGGTTGTCATCTTCAGGGGAGAGGGTTGTCATCTTTCAGGGTATAGGGTTGTCATATGTTAGGGTATAGGGGTGTCATCTGTTTGGGATAGAGTTGGCTGACATCACCAGGATATAGGGTTGTTTGTCATCTGTCTAGGTATATGGTTGGTTTTCATCTGTCAGTGTATAAGCTTTGTTTTCATCTGTCAGAATATGAATTTGTCATCTTTAAGGGTATAGGGTCATCTGTCAGGAAATAGATTTGATTGTCAACTGTCAGGATATGGGGTTGGTTGTCATCTGTCAGGGTATAGTGTTTTCATCTCTCAGTGTATAGGGTTATCATCTGCAAGGTATAGAGTTGTTTGTCATCTGTCAGGGTATCAGGTTCTAATCTGTCAAGGATTTAGGGTTGTCATCTGTCATGGTAGAGAGTTGGTTGTTATCTGTTATCTGTCAGGGCATAGGGTTGTCACCTGCCTTGATATAGGGTTGGTTGTCATCTATCATTGTATAGTGTTGTCATCTTAATTGGTATATGGTTGTCATCTATCAGGGTTTAGATTTATAATCTGTCAGGGTGTAGTATTAGTTTTCATCTGTCAAGGTATAGGGTTGGTTAATATCACTCAGGATGTAGGGTTGTCATCTGTCAGAGTATAGGTTTGTTATCAGTCAGGGTATAGGTTTGTCATCTATAAGTGTATTGGGTTGTTTATCATCTGTCAGAGTATAGGATAGGTTGTCATCTGTCAGGGCATAGGATTGTTTGTCATCTCTCAGTGTACACAGTTGTCATCTGACAGGTTATAGGTTTCTTTATCATTTGTCAGGTTATAGGTTTTGTTGTCATCTGTCAGGGTATAAGGTTGACATCTATAAGGTATAAGGGTTGTTCATCATTTGTCAGAGCATAGGATTGGTTGTCATCTGTCATGGTGTAGGGTTGGTTATCATCTATCAGGGTATAATGTCATCTCTCAGGGTATAGAGCTGTTATTTGTCAGGCTATAGGATTAGTTGTTATCTGTCAGGGTATCATGTTGTCATCTGTCAGCATTAGAGGGTTGTCATCTTTCAGGATATAGGGTTGACATATGTCAGGGTAGAAGGTTGGTTCTTCTCTGTCAGGGTATAGAGTTGTTATCTCAGGGTATGGGGTTGGTTGTCATCACTCAGGGAAAGGTTGTATTCTGTCAGGGTATAGGATTGTCATCTCTCAGGGTATAGGGTTGTCATCTGTAAGGTTACAGTTTTGACATCTCTCATTGTACATGGGTTCTTTTCATCTGTCAGGGTGTAAGGTTGTCAGCTGTCAGGGTATAGGGTTGTCATCTTTTATGGTATAGGGTTGTCATCTTTCAGGTAATATGGATGTTGGCCATCTCTCATGTTATACTTTTGTCATCTCTAAGGGTATAGGTTTGATTGCCATCTGTCTGTGTATGGGTTTTTAATCTGTCAGAGTATAGGGTTGCTTGTCATCTGTCAGGGAATAGGTTTGTCATCTGTAAGGGTAGAGGGTTGTTATCATTCAGGATATAGGTTAGTTATCTCTCAGGATATATGGTTGGTTGTCATCTGTCAGGATATAAAATTGTCATCTGTTAGGGTATAAGATTGTCATCTGGAAGGGTATAGGGTTGGTTGTCATTTGTCACAGTATAAGAGTTTCAACTTTCAGGTTATAGGGTTGACTGTCATCTATCAGGATATAGGGTTATCATGTGTCAGGGGTATAAAATTGTAATTTTGTTGTAATTTGTCAGGGTATAAATTTGGTTGTCATCTATCAAGTTATAGGGTTGTTATATGTCATTGTATAAAAATGTCATTTGTCAGGTTGTATGGTTAATTGTCATTTGTCATGTTATAGAATTTGATGTCATCTGTCAGTGTATAGGGTTGTCATATATCAGGGTATTGTCTTCAATGTCACCAGTCAGGGTATAGTATCATTTGTCATTTCTCAGGGTATAGCATTAGTAGTCATCTGTAAGTATATACAGTTGTCATCAGTCAATACATAGTGCTGTCATCTCAGGGTATAGGGTTGTCATTTATCAGGATATAGGCTTGATTTTTACCTGTCAGGGTATGTTTGTCATCTGTCAGGGCATAGGCTTGGCATATGTCAGGATTGTCATTTGTGAAAGTATAGGGTTGTCATCTGTCACAGTATAGGGTTGGTTGTAATTTGGTAGGGTTTATTGTTTTCATCTGTCAGGGTATAGGGTTTGATTCCTCTGTCAGTGTATAGGGTTGTCATCTGTCAGGGTAGAGGACTGTCATCTGTCTTAATCCAGAGTTTTCATCTGTCATGGTATAGGGTTATCATCTATAAAATCATAGGGTTGGTTGTCATCTGTCACAGTATAGGGTTTTCAACTTTCAGGTTATAGGGTTTGTTGTCATCTGTCAGGGTATAGGATTTTCATCTGTCAGGATATAGGCTTAATTTTCATCTGTCAGATTATAGGCTTGTCACCTGTCAGGATATATGGTGGCTTATTATATTTCAGGGTTTAATGTTGTCATCTCTCAAGGTATAGGGTTGTCTTCTTCAGTGTATAAGGTTGTCATCCGTCATGGTATCATATTGGTTGTTATCTGTCAGGGTGTAGGGTTGTCATCTGTCAGGGTAGAGGATTGTCATCTGTCTTAATACAGGATTTTCATCTGTCAGGGTATAGGGTTATCATCTAGCAGATAATAGGGTTGGTTGTCATCTCTCAGCATATAGAACTGGTTGTCGTCTCTCAGGTTAAAATGTTGTTATCTGTCAAGGTACAATGTTGTTATTATTCAGGGTATAAGATTCATTGTCATCTGTCAGGGTATAGGGTTGTCATCTGTCAGGGTATAGGGTTGTCATCTGTCATGGAATAGGGTTGTATGTCCTCTATCAAGGCATAGGGTAGTAATATGTCAAGGTTATGGGGTGTTCACCTTTCAGGATATTGGGTTGTCATCTGCCAGGCTACAGGGTTGATAGATATCTGTCATGGTACAGTATTTTCAAGTGTCAGAGTAAAGAG
Organism: Dicrostonyx torquatus; assembly: GCA_028555095.1. Lineage (NCBI taxonomy): Eukaryota > Metazoa > Chordata > Mammalia > Rodentia > Cricetidae > Dicrostonyx > Dicrostonyx torquatus. Next base: position 602,363 of record JAQHUG010000550.1, on the reverse strand, counting down.
TTGTCATCTGTCAGGGTATAGGATGTCATCTATCAGGATATACAGTTGTCATCTCTATGTCTATATGGATGGTTGTGATCTTTCAGGTTGTAGGATTGTTGGTCATCTGTCAGAGTATAGAGTTAGCTGTCATCTCTCAGGGTATAGGGTTGATTGTCATTTCTCATGGTAAAAGGTTATAATTTCTCTGAGTATCCTGTTGTCATCTTTATGGGTATAGGTTTGGTTGTCATTTTTCAGGGTATAGGGCTATCATCTTGGTTGTCAGGATAAATGGTTGTCATATGTCAGGCTATAGGGTTGGTTATCATCTGTCATGGTATATGGTTGTAATCAGTCAGGGTATAGGGTTGTCATATGTTAGGATATAGGGTTGGTTGTCATCTATCAGAAGTATAGGTTTGTCATCAGTCAGGGTATAGGGTTGCCATCTGTCAGGGTAGAGAGTTGGTTGTCATCTGTCATGGTATAGTTTCGGCATCTGTGAGGTTATATAGTTGTCATCTGTCATGATATAGGGTTGGTTATCATCTATCTTGGTATAAGTTTGTCATCTGTTGGAGTATAGCATTGTCATCTGTCAGTGTATAGAGTTGTTTGTCACTTGTCTGGGTATAGGGTGGGTTATCATCAGTCATGGTATAGTGTGGGCCTACTTTCATTTAAGATATTTACAAGCAGGCTCCAGCCACACTTGGTTTTCCTGAGCAGCTGCAGGCCTGCTGCCCACAAGACAAAGGCTAATGGCTCCTTCCCCTGTATTGTTGTGTAGATCACCTGGGAAGAAATGTTGATCCCAAAGCTGGTGAAGTAAGTTGCAGGTGTTGCTAGCCTGGTGTCCCCCAGAAAAGGAATATTAATGAGGATTCCAATTTGGTTTACCAGAGGGATAAGAGAGATGGTTGGGGGAATAAACATGGGTAGTTCTTGAGGATGGGAAAGCCTGAGATGCCCTTTCATGATGATGGTGTGAACTGTGTCTCGTTATTTCCATGTGCCTCTGGACCAATACACTTAGCACAAGGTATTAGTTTCTATGTTGGGGCCATGGTCCCTGACAGTATAAGGTTGATTGTCATCTGTCAGGGTAGCATTGCCATCTGTTAGAGTATAAGGTTGTCATCTGTCACAGTATAGGGTTGCTTGTAAATTGGTAGAGTTTATTGTTTTCATCTGTCAGGGTATACGGTTGGTTGTCCTCTATCAGGGTATAGCGTTGTCATCTGCCATGGTATAGGGTTTGTCATCATCTATCTTTGTATAGGGTTGTGATCTGCCAGGATACAGGCTTGATTTTCAACTTTCAGAGTATAGGTTTGTCACCTGTCAGGGTATATGATTGGTTATTATATGTCAGGGTTTAATGTTGTTATCTTTCAAAATATACAGTTGTCATCTTCAGGGTATAGGGTTGTCATCTGTCTGGGTAGAGGATTGTCATCTTAGTATAGGGTTTTCATTTGTCAGGGTATATGGTTATCATATCTCAGGTAATAGGGTTGATTATCATCTGTCAGAGTATAGGGTTGGTTTTCATCTGTCAGGTGTTAGTCTTGACATATATCAGAGTATAGGGTTGTTCTCATTTGGCAGGGTATAGGGTTGGTTCTCATATGTCAGGGTATATTGTTCTCTTTTTTAGGGTATAGAGTTTATTGTCATCTTTCATGATTTATGGTTGAGATCTGTCAATGAATATGGTTGACAATTGTCAAGGGTATAGGGTTGGTTGTCTTCTGTCAGGGTACATGGGTTGTCATGTACATGTCTGTTAGGGTATAGTGTTGGCATCTGTCATAGCTATAGGTTTTTCATCTGTCATGATATAAGGCCGACATCTGTCAGAATATAGGGTTGGTTGTCATCTGTCATGGTTAGGGATGTCATCTTGCAAGATATAAGATTCATTGTCATCTAGGAATTTATTGGGTTGTCATCTGTCACAGTATAGGGTTGGCATCTGTCAGGGAATAGGGTTGGCATCTGTCAGGGTAGAGGGTTGTCATATCCCAGGGTATGAGATTCATTGTCCTCTGTCTGGCTATAGGGCTGGTTGTCATTGGTCAGGGTATAAGGTTGTTATCTGTCAGAGTATTGGGTTGTCATATGTCAGGGAATAAGGTTATCTTCTCTCAGAGTATAGGTTGTTTTCTGCTCAGGGTACAGTTTTGGTTGTGATCTGTCAGGGTATAAGGTTTTCATCTCTTGGTGTATTTAGTTGTAATATGTCAGTATATAGGGCTGGTTGTTGTCTGTTAGTGTATGTTTGTAAACTGTCAAGTTATAGGGTTTGTTGTCATCTGTCAGCGTAGAGGCTTGTCAGCTGTCATGGTATAGGGTTTTCATCAATCAGGGCATGGCATTGTCATCTGTCATGGTATATGTTTGATTGTCATTTATCAGGGTGTACTGTTGTCAACAGTCAGTGTAAAGGGTTGGTTGCCATCTGAGGGTATAGGGTTGGCAACAGTCAGGGTAGAGGATTGACATATGTCAGGGAATATGGTTGTCATCTGATAGGGAAAGGCCATTAACCAATCACCTAAAATTGGGGTGTGGCCATTTGGACCCCAGGTAACAAAAACTGAGAGAACACAGGTGTGCTCTCTCTTCATGCAATGTCCACCTGATGGACAGGATTCCAGCCTTTCCACCCTGGTAGCGTGAGTCTCCCCTTTTTTCATTCATTAAAAAATACCCTTTCTTATTGAGCTGGCTTGGTTATTTATTGTGCCAACCTAATATGCTTACATATGGTGCCCACATGGCTTTTAGGGCCACATAGACTATTCCAGCCTTCTCCGGGCCTCTGACCCCTCACTCTCAGCTCCTGCAAAGCTCCCTCCTGTGCCCCGGGGAAATGCAGGAATGCAGCCAAGCTGCTGTGGTTTCCCCTAGCTGCTCAGCCCCGCCTGGCCTAGGTGTTGTATTGCAGGACCCCAGGCAGGACCCGCTGCTCTGCACTTGGCCTGGATGGATTCAGGTTCTGTGCTCCGCTGCCGCACATACCCGCCACCAGCTTGCATGCTCCTGGTTCTGCAGGTTCCTCAGCCAGTGCCGACCGCAGCAAGGGCAGCAGCCACTATGCGCCACTGTGCGAGCTTCACAGCAGCTTCCTTCCTGCTTGGCTCACTACCTGCTAAGTTTCTGCCCCCCCCCCCGGTGCCAAAACTGAAGTGTCCATCTACTCTCCAGCAGGCACCGGACCAGACAGCCACCATGCCACTTTCCCAGTGCACTTCCACGGGAACGGGAACAAACGCTGCTGCACCTAGTTTGTGCCATCAGAGTGGGAGACTATCGAACAGATGAGCAGGCTGTGATTTATACTAAAAACACTTCTTGATTTGAGTATATTTTGCTGCCCCTAATCCACCTAAATTCAGCATCTAAACCAAGCACGTGAATTCAAGTGCACTGCGACACCTACTGGCAAGCAATGATTATTACACCTACTCCGATGCCACAGGTGAATTTTGAGGAAGGGGCAACATGTCAGACAATCTAACTGTCTAAGATTTTGATAGCTTTTTTACTTACACCATGTATGAGGTCTTCCAAGACACATATGAAGCCCTTCCTACAGGGCTATTTCTAGGATTCACCTTTTTTCTTGTATTCTGTAGTTTTTTTTCATTAAATAATGGCTTGACCATAATAAGATGATGCAGTCTTTACAGACTGAATCCAGGCTTCTTAGAAAAGAAATTGGAGGGGCTGGAGAGATGGCTCAGCAGTTAAGAGCACTGACTGCTCTTCCAGAGGACCTGAGCTCAATTCCCAAAACCCACATGGTGGCTCACAACCATCTGTAATGAGATCTGGTGCCCTTTAATACTTAATAAATAAATATTTTCAAAAAAAGAAAAAAGAAATTGGAGATCTAAAAAAGGAAACAAACAGCTTAACTAACAATTTTCAGCCAGCTGACATACTTTTCAACACAATTCAAACTGATACCAAACTTTTCAAAAAAGAGATTTTACAACTACAAGAGGATGCTAGAATTTTTCTTAACAGGACTCAGTCAACTGAGATTTCTTTGGAAAAAGTACAGTCTGATACTAATTCCTTTAATAACAGACTTAGCACTCTGGACAAGGACACAGCTGATCTAGCACATAGGACTCAGTCCATGTCAATGGGTGCTCAAACATTATTTGAGAGAATTTGCATGGTTGAATGTATTAACCAGACTTGTCAAAGGTGTATGACAGATTGACTGATAGAATGTCTCTCCAAGAAGGAACTATACATGCCATGAGGGTTATGTCCAAGGATGAGATATTATCTCTAATGGACAGACTTCATACCTTGGAATCCTCAATGAGGGCATTAGAACAGAATATTGGAGAGGAGATCCAGACCTTGCAGAAGACAATGATAAACAGATTCGAAAAAATTGAAATTTTTGACTTTGATAACCAGGAACAAAAGGTAGGAAGGCAAAATTTAACTTCTTCAGTGCGTAAAACTCTCCAGGATAGCTTCCTCAGAGTTCTACCTGCCTTCCCAGTAATAACTTCAGAAAAGGTAGCCAGCTCCAAAGACCCTAAGGTTATCAAGGAACATACATGGGAGCCCATATGTATGAGTGCTTTGAAAGAAATTAAACAAGTAATTGTGACTTACGGACTACATTTGTCCTTTGTTAGGGAGATGGTCAAAACCTGAGCTTTCAGTAACAAAGCCATGCCTCATGATTGGGCTCAGTTAATCTCAGCTGTCCTAGAATGGGGGCCATAATTGCACTGAGATGTATTTTTAAAGAGGAAGCGAGAATTTTAGAACAACAGGAAAAAGCAAAAAGAAAAACTGACATTTTCCTATATCAAATTCTAGGTGACGGACCCTACTCTGACCCTCAGGACCAAGCTCTTTATGATGACCACACCCTGTCTGTGTGTACCACAGCAGCTTTAAAGGCTTGGGAAAGAGTTCAGGAACCAGGACAGAGAGTGGAATCATATCTTAGAATTAAACAGGGACAGAAAGAACCCTTTAGTGACTTTTTACACAGACTAACTAGGGCTGTACAGATAGGGATAACTGACCCAGAAGCTAGACATATAATTGAAGCTTTAGCTTATGAGAATGCCAACATGGAGTACAAAAGGATCCTAGGGCCTTTAAAGATCAGATCAACACCCTTGGATGAATGGATCTTGCATACAATGAATGTCAAGACATTTGATTATAGTACTGAAGTGTGGGTAGGAGAAGCAATTTCCAATAGTAAGAGAAGACATCAAAATACCAAGTGTTTTCATTGTGGTAAAATGGGACATATGAGAATGGATTGTAGACAATGGATTTCCAGGAATAATGCCTCTTCTGGAAATAACAGGAAAAGGAGAACTCAGCCTTCAGGTTTATGTAGGAGTTGTAGCAAAGTCAGGCATTGGACAAATGAATGTAGGTCAACAAAAGATAGACAAGGCAACCCGATACCATCAGGACACACCATGGGGGGCCTCTCGCAGGCCCCCATGGTGAATGTGGTCCAGTCATTGCCAGTTACTATGGAGAATGTGTTTTGTCAGGAAAATTAGAAGGTCTCATGCCTACTGTCAAAAGCAATAATGGTCTGAATGATGAGATAAATATGGAGAATGAGTCAAGAAATCTGGTGGGACAGAGGAAATGTATATTCTGGCAGACTTCTATAAATAAACAAATACCAAACCTGAGAGAGTGTATAAATGGCATCTTTATTAAGGGCTTATTAGACACAGGTGCAGATGTAAGTATCATTACTCCTAAATCTTGGCATGCACATTGGCTTCTTCAGGAGGTAGATGTTCAGTTCATGGGAATTGGAACCTTATTTCGAGTAAGACAAAGCATGAGGTAGGTTAAATGCATAGGGCTAGAAGGGAAAATAGGAAAACAAAAGCCATATGTAGCTAATATTGCAGTAAATTTATGGGGCTGTGACCTATTGCAGCAATGGAATATCCAGCTTAACATTCCTGCTGCCCCTAAAGCTTTTATTTCTGAGGAAAATATTAGAAGATATTACAGACAACAAACACCAGCTGTTCAGGCTATACAAGAACACAAAGCAATTGATAAACCTTCAGATGTACCAACAGCCCTGCCTTTAAAATGGTTAACTGAGAAGCCAATATGGGTCAAGCAATGGCCTTTGACTGAGGAAAAGTTACGGGCTTTAGAACAGCTTGTACAAGAGCAATTAGATGCTCACCATATAGAAGAATCTACCAGCCCTTGGAATTCTCCTATATTTGTTGTTAAGAAAAAGTCTGGAAAATGGAGAATGGTGACAGATCTTAGAGCTATCAACAAGGCTATTCAACCCATGGGCCCTCTGAAATCTGGAATTCCTCTGCCCTCTCTGTTACCAAAGGGATAGCCTCTCATAGTTATTGATTTAAATGATTGTTTCTTCACTATACCTTTACAAGAAAAGGTTAGAGAAAAGTTTGCCTTCACAGTGCCTACTTACAATAACTCTCAGCCTACTAGGAGGTACCAGTGGACTATCCTCCCACAGGGAATGTTCAATAGCCTCACCCTGTGTCAATATTTGTAAATCAACCACTGTAAATAATGTGTAAACGATTTCCTAGGTCTATGATCTACCATTACATGGATGATATTTTGCTATCTGATTCAAACATAGATACCTTAGAAAGACTGTTTGAAGAAGTAAACATAGTTTTCCCTAAATGGGGATTGCAAATTGCTCCTGAAAAAATACAGAGAGGAGATTCTGTCAAATATCTAGGTTATAAAATATGTTTACAAAAAATTAAGACACAAAAGGCATAAATTAGGAGAGATTGGTTACGTACTCTCAATGACTTTCAAAGATTGTTGGAGACATCTCCAGCCTACGATCAGCTGTTGGGATAATACCTGATCTAATAATTCATCTAAACAGAACCTTAGATTGTGATAAAGACTTAAATAGTCCCAGAGAATTAACAGCTGAAGCAGAAAAGGAACTGACAATGGTCAAGGAAAAATTACAGGAGGCACATGTGGATAGGGTAAATCCAGAGCTTAGTTGTATTCTCATCATATTGCCTTCCAGAATTTCTCCTACAGGAATTTTAATGCAGAGAGATGTTATTATCTTAGATGAATCTTTTTACCACATAAACCAAGTAAAAAATTAAAAACTTATGTGGAAAAAGTCTCTGAATTTATTATAAAAGGTAAATTGAAACTTCGTCAACTAGCAGGCATAGACCCAGCAGAAATTATAGTGCCTTTCACTACTAATGAGATAAGAAAGTTATGGGAAGACAATGAATCATGGCAAAGATCTTGTGCTAATTTTTGGGAGAAATTAATAGCAACTATCCCAAAAGCAATAGGCTTAACCTTATAAAGAGAACTTCGTGGATTCTTCCTCAAATTATACATGATGCTCCGATACCTGGAACCCGTACATTTTATACTGATGCCAATAAATCAGAAAAGGCAGGTTAAAAATCGGATGAATTAAGTAAGGTGGAACAAAGCCCTTATAATTCTGTCCAGAAGGCAGAATTATATGCCTTCCTTATGGTGCTAAGGTATTTTAAAGAACCTCTTAAAATAGTTACTGGCTCACAATATGCAGAAAGAGTTATCTTGGATATTGAAACCGCTGAATTTATACCAGATGATACAGAACTTACTTCATTGTTTATCCAGGTACAAGACATGATCAGGAATAGGCTTTGCCCTATGTACATAACACACATCCAATCCCATACAGATCTGCCAGGTCCTCTAGCACAAGGTAGTGCAGAAATTGATCAATTATTGATTGGAAGTGTGCTGCAGGCCTCTAAATTTCATAAAGAACACAACATCAATAGCAAAGGTTTGAAGAAAAAATTTTCTATAACATGGCAACAAGCTAAAGAGATTATAAAGAGATGCCCTACTTGCTCTTTCTATAACCAAACACCACTAACTTCAGGGACTAACCCAAAGGGCACTCAAAGGAATGAAATCTGGCAGATGGATGTGTTACACTTTGAAGAATTTGGAAAATTAAAATATACACTACACCATTGACACTTATTCAGGTTTTCAGAGTGCAACTGCTTTAAGCTCAGAAAAGGCTGATTCAGTAATCACACATTTATTAGAAGTCATGGCCATCATGGGTATACCTGCACAAATAAAGACAGATAATGGTCCAGCTTATGTCTCTAAGAAAATGAAAAGGTTTTTTGCTTATTATAATATTAAACATGTTACAGGTATACCACACAATCCTACAGGTCAAGCAGTTATAGAAAGATCAAGTCAGACTATAAAGGATATGTTAAACAAACAGAAAGAGTGGATAACACCCCCAGAAATAGATTACATAATGCCTTATTAGCATTAAATTTTTTCAACACTAATGAAAAAGGAACAACAGCAGCAGAAAGACATTATATACTGGAAAAGTCTGCTGAATTAAATCAACCGGTTTATTTCAAGGATGTGCTGACCTCACAATGGAAGCCAGGAGATGTGGTGCATTGGGGAATGGGTTTTGCTCTTGTTTCCACAGGAGAAGAAAAATTGTGGATACCATCAAAATTAATAAAGGTTCGGTTTGAAGAGGAGAAACCTCTTGGAAAGGAGGAATGACAGCTCATCCACAATGATGATAATCATACAAGTGGTAAGAAAGGCAAATAGGATGGGGGCAAGGTTCTGTTCTTATCTCCTCAGAAAAGCACTCATCTTCAAAAAATTCAAGGGATCCTGGATGTTTGAATACTGACAGATGAAAACATTTTACAGCCCGATAAGGATCAGCAAGAAAATCAAATAGGTTCCATAAGTAAAAATTTTCTAAACATACATACATATATGTGTGTATGTATATGTATATATATATATATTCATAAATATATAGAGCTGGGTTTGGAGGTAGACTATGGCTCAGTCCCTCTCTAATTCCAAGCCTGTTGTTAAGACAAAACCCAGAGTTTCTATTTCATGTCACGAGTCATGATATGGGACAGAAGGGAAAAATAATTTACAAAACTTCTTTGCCTTTTTTCATATCTATTTTTGCCTTTATCATATCTTCCATTGAATATATACGTATGTCTATATAAATAATGTTTAAATTTTACATGATAAACAATAAATTTCCCTGCAATAATCTTTGAAGTTTCCAGGAAGAAGATGGGGCCCCACAACAACAACAACTCCACCTGGTTACTATGACATTGTGATGCTGATAGTGTTACTACAAGACCTGTTTGGATACCAGCTGCCAGGACAGTTCCAACTTGGTTAGCTGAAATGGTGCACTTCTTTTACAACATTCTGGCCAACCCTCCAAAAAATACTCAGAGACTATTTGCATTTTTACCAGGCCAAATATTAATCTGATAATTTAACCATTATTTGTTTTAACAGGATCCCCTAGAAAAAACGTTACCCCATGACAGCTGGAAGTAACTTTAGAGGATGATGTCCCCTCTCTCAGAAAAGTTTGCCCTCAGACTTAGGGACATCATTTAGGGGCTAATTATAATTTGTATATGGTTGAGGGATGGGGGAGAAATTTTATAGGCTCATGGATCTCTAATAATAATAAAAAAGAGGGATACTTGGATGGTGGGATAATAGATTGGTATTTGTGAGTTACTGTTTTTAGTCAATTATATTGGTATAGATTTTTGCATATTGATACAAAGTTAAATTATATTGAATATTGTATGCATGTATGCTTCGACCTCTGTTTAAAACATTGTTTATGTATTGGTATATATTTACCATACCGCAGTATATGTCACTACCTCTGATCAAGATACTTATACATTGTTTACATTTGAAGGTCATTGTCCTCATTTATTGCACAGTTGTTTATTGTCTTAGTCTTTAATTTAGATAGGTATTGAGAATTATAGATCAATAGTCACCTATGTTTGTTATATTTATAATTAGACTAATCAGGTTCTTTAGATACATAGGGATTATATTCAGTATAGATAGATAATCTTCAACCTCTTCAAGGAGCTGTAGAAAATGGCCTTTAATCTAATTTAGAGTTTCATAGTTTTATGGCGATGAGACACAATTGCTCCTGGCAATACCATTCTATTCCCAAGAAAATGTTGCGCACCAGAGAAACTCCACTTGGAGCCTTTCTTCTTGGCAGAACTGGCCTTTGGGCAAAGAAAATGCCCATACCTCAACCACTGACAGAGATACAGAGTAGCTGTAAATGGATAAAACAGAACTGTCATATCCTGCCAAGACAGGGTAAGATAGTTTTGAAAAGTTTCTTGCCTTTGAAAATGGTATGTTAGTTACTTTAGGCCTTAGCCATAGTTGGTCACTTCAACATTGCAAATGAGACTTTGGGTGATTGCCCAGGTAGTCAGTTGTCTCTGTCATTTGTTACACATTTTGGAAGTTTCTTGATTGCACTTCCTTTCCACTCAAGTAATATTGTTTTCCTTCTCAGATCTTTGATGGAGTTGAAGATTATATAATTGTAGTTACCTTCCTCACAATTAGCTAAGCTTAATTTCAATGCAATATTTAGACTCCTTGAAATAGAATGTTTAGTAAAACTTTTGTTATGCATTCCTTGCTTAATATTGTTTATTGTTTGTAATTTTGTATTTGGTGTCGTTCCTATTGTTTATAGCTGTGTTGGGTTTGGATCGATCTTGTTTAGACAAAAGGGGGAGATGATGGGAAAAGGCCATTAACCAATCACCTTAAATTGGGGTGTGGCCATTTGGACCCCAGGTAACAAAAACCGAGAGAACACAGGTGTGCTCTCTCTTCATGCGGTGTCCGCCTGATGGATAGGGCTTCGGACTTTCCACCCTGGTAGTGTGAGTCTCCCCTCTTTTCATTCATTAAAAATACCCTTTCTTACTGAGCTGGCTTGGTTATTTATTGTGCCGACCTAATACACTTACAGTCATCAGTCAGGGTAGAGGTTTGGTTGTTTTGTCAGGGTGTATGGTTGTCATCTCTGATGTGTGTTCAGGTATCCTCTGTCATGGTATAAGGTTGTCCTCTGTCAGGTGTATAGAGTTGTCTTCTTTCTGGGTATAATATTATAATCTCTCAGAATATAGGGTTGGTAGTCATCTCTTTTCTGTTTTCTGTAAGGTAATAGGGATTTTGTCATCTCTTAGTTTTGAGTGTTGTCATCTTTCAGAGTATAGGGTTGTCAACTGCCTGGGTATATGGTTGGTTGTCATCTGTCAGGGTATATGGTTGTTTTCTATAAAGTTATAGGGTATTTTGTCTTCTCTGAGGGTTTAGGTTGGTTATCTCTCAGGGTGTTGGGTTGTTATCTGTTAGGTTATAGGCTTTGCTGTCATCTTTCTTGGTAAAATATTGATTGTCATCTGTAAGAGTATAAGGTTATCATCTGTCAAGGAATAGGGTTGTTACCTGTCAGGGTATAGGTTTGTCATCACTCAGGGAAAGTTGTCATCTGTCAGAGATTAGGCTTTGTTGTCAATTGTCAGGGCATAGGGTTGTCATCTCTCAAAGTATAGGGTCGTCATCTGTCAGGGCATGTGGTTGGTTGTCATCAGTCAGGGGCATAGGTTTGTCATCTCTCAGAGGTATAGAGTTGTCATCTGCCAGATATAGGGTTAGTTGTCATCTGTTAGTGTATAAGTTTGGTTGTCATCTGTCAGTGTATAGGTTTGGTTGTCATCTGTCAGTACATAGGGCTGTTATATGCCAAGGTATAGGGTTGCTTGTCATCTGTCAAGGTATAATGTTGTCATATGTCAAGGTATTGGATTTGTTATCACCTGTAAAATTATAGGGTTAGTTGTCTTCTGTCAGGGTATAGGGTGTTCACCTCTCAGGGTATAGTAATATAAACTTTTACAGTATAAGCTTGTCATATGTCAGGGTATATGGATGTCATCTGTAAGGTTATAGGTATGGTTCTCATCTGTTAGTATTGTCAACTCTCAGGTATAGGGTTGGTTGTCATCTGTCAGATTTTAGGGTTGGTTGTTATTTGTCATGGTATAGGGTTATTTGTAATCTGTCAGAGTATAGGGTTATCATTTGATAGGGATTATGATTGGTTGTCATGACAGGGTATATGGTAATTTATCATATATCAGGTTATAGAATTATCAAATGTCTAGGTAAATGGTTGTTTTTCATTGTATAGGTAATGGGGTTGTCATGTGTCAGGGTAGAGTATTGGTTGTCATCTGTCAGGGAATAGAGCTGGTTGTCATCTGTCAGGGTTATAGGTTTGTCATCTCTCAGGTTATAGGGTTTTATTTGTTAGGGTATAGGATAGGTTGTCATCTCTCAAGGTAAAGTGATGTCATCTGTCATGGTATAATATTGGTTGTCATCTGTCAGGTTATTGGGTTGTCATATGTCAGTGTATAGAGTTGTCATCTGTCAGAGTATATAGTTGTCATCTTTCACAGTAAAACATTGGTTGTCATCTGTCAAGATACAAGGTTGAAATCTCTCAAGGCATAGGGTTGTCATCTGTCAGGGTATATGATTGCTTGTGATCTATCAGGGGTTATGTTTGAATGTCATATGTCAGGTATAGGGTTTTCATCTGTCAGGGGTATAGTGTTATTATCTTTCAGGGTATTGGTATGTCATCTTTCAGAGAATAGGTTTGGTTGTCATATGTCAGGATATAAGGTTGTAATTTATCAGGGTAAAAGGGTTTTCATTTTTCAGGGTATAGGCTTGTAGTTTATAGTGTTCATTGTCATCTGTCATGGTATAGAGTTGTCATTTATCAGGGTATAGGGATGTCATCTGTCAGAAGTTAAAGGTTTTCTTCTCTCAGGATATAAGGTTGTCATTGTCAGGGTATAGGGTTGGTTGTCATTTGTCAGGGTATGGGGTTGAAATATCTCAAGGGATAGGGTTCTAATCTTTTAGGGTATATATTTGCTTGTGATCTATCAGGGATTAGTTTTGGTTGTCATCTGTCAGGGTATAAGGTTGTCATCTGTCAGGGTATAGTGTTGGTTGTCATCTGTCAGGGTATAAGGTTGTCATCTGTCAGGGTATAAGGTTGTCATCTGTCAGGATATAGGGTTGTACTCTGTCAGGGTATAAGGGTTGTACTCTTTCAGGGTATATGTTTGGTTGTCATCTATCAGTCAGAGTATAGTTTTTGCTTTCATTTGTCAGTGTATAGGGTTATCATCTGTTAGAGTTTAGGGTTTGTTGTCATCTTTCAAGGTATAGGGTTATCATCAGTGAGAATATAGAGCTTGTTGTCACCTGTCAAGGTGTATGGTTGATTATCATCTGTCAGGGATAGGGTTGTCATCTTTCACAGAATATGGTTGTCATATGTCAAGGCATAGGTTGTCATAAGTCAGGGTAATAGGTTTATTTTCTCTCAGGGGTATAGAGTTGTCATCTCTCATAGTATAGGGTTGGTTGCCATCTGTCACAGTACAGGTTTGTCATCTGTCAGGATATAGGGTTGTCATATGTCAGGGTATAGGATTGGTTGTCATCTGTCAGAATATAGTGTTGTCATCTCTCAAGGTATAGGGTTGTCTTCTGCTGGGGTATAGGGTTGGTTGTCATCCATCAGTCTATAGTGTTGACATCTGTCAGGATATAGAGTTGGTTGTCATCTATCAGGGTTTAGGGATGGTAGACAACTGTCAATTTACAGGGTTGTCATCTGTCAGGGGTAAATGGTTGTTATCTGTCAGGGTAAAGGTTGGTTGTTATCTGTCAGGATATAGGTTTATCATCTTTCAGGGTATAGGGTTGGTTGTCATCTGGCAGGGTATAGGGTTGTCATCCGTCAATGTATAAGGTAGGTTGATATCTGCCAGGGTATAGTATTATCACCTCTCAGGGTATAAATTTGTCATCTTTCAGGGTATATAGTTGTTTGTCATCTGTCGGGGAATAGTGTTGTCATCTTCCAAAAGTATAAGGTTGTCTTCTTCCAGGATATCGAGTTGTCATTGTCAGCATATAGGGTTGGTTGCCATCTTTCAGGATATAGAATTGTCATCTGTCAGAGTATAGGGTTAAAGTCTGTCAGGGTATGGTATTTTCATCTTACAAGGTATAGGGTTGTTATCTTTCAGAGTATAGAATTAGTTATCATCTCTCAAGGTATATTTTTTGTCATCTGTCAGGGTATAATATGGTCATTTGTCAGAGTATAGTGTTGACTGTCATCTGTCAGGGTATAGGTTTGTTTGTCATCTGTCAGGATATAGGGTTGGTTGTCACATACAATGCTATAGCGCTGTCATATGTCATGGTGTAGGGTTGTCATCTGTCAGGGTATAGGATTGGTTGTCATTTGTCAGGACATATGGCTGTCATCCATCAGGGGTAAGTGTTGTCATCTGTCAGGGTATAGGGTTGTCATCTGTGAGGGAATAGGGTTGTCATATGTCAGGGTATAAATTTACATTTTATCTGTCAGGGTATATGGTTTCCATCTGTAATGTTATAGGTTTACACCTGTCAGAGTATAGGTTTGTCATCTGTTAGGGTATAGTGCTGTCATCTGTGAGGGTATAGAATAACCAACTCTGCTGAAGGAAAAAGTCTCTGAATTAATTATCAAAGGTAAATTGAGACTTTGTCAATTAGATCCAGCAGAGATTATAGTGTCTTTCACTACTGATAAAATGAAAAAGTTATGGGAAGACAATGAACCATGGTAAAGAGCTTGTGCTATTTTGGGGGGAGAAATTATTAGCAATTATTCCAAGAGTGATAGACTTAATTTATAAGGAGAACTTCTTGGATTCTTCACCGAATTGTATATGATGCTCCCATAACTGGAACAAGTACCTTTTATAATGATGTAAACAAATCAGGGTAGGAAGGATACAGACAAATTGAGTAAGGTGGAAGAAAGCCCTTATAATTCTGTCCAGAATTGGTTCTAAGGGATTTTAAAGAACCTCTTAATATAGTTACTGATTCACAATATGCAGAAAGAGATATCTTGCATATTGAAACTGCTGAATTTATACCAGATGGTATAGAATTGACGTATTGTTTATCTAGGTACATACAGGAAAAGGGTTTGTCCTGTATATGTAATACACGTCCAATCCCATACAGGTCTGCCAGGTTCTCTAGCACAGGGTAATGCAGAAATTGATCAATTGTTGTTTGGAAGCATGTTATAAGGCCTCAGAATTTCATAAAGATATCATATCGATATCAAAGGTTTAAAAAGTCTTTTCTATTAAATGGCAACAAGCTAAGGAGATTATAAAAAGATGCCCTACTTGCTCTTTCTATAACCAAACGCCACTGACTTCAGGGACTAACCCAAAGGTCACTCAAAGGAATGAAATCTGGCAGATGGATGTGTTACACTTTGCAGAATTTGGAAAATTAAAATATGTACACCACACCATTGACACTTATTCAGGTTTTCAGAGGGCAACTGCTTTAAGCTCAGAAAAGGCTGATTCAGTAATCACACATTTATTAGAAGTCATGGCTATCATGGGTATACCTGCACAAATAAAGACAGATAATGGTCCAGCATATGTCTCTAGGAAAATGAAAGAATTTTTTGCTTATTGTAATATTAAGCATATTTACAGGTATACTACACAATCCTACAGGATAGGCCATTATAGAAAGATCAAATCAAACTATAAATGATATAGTAAATATACATTAAATAAACAGAAAGTGGTGGAAATGCCCCAAGAAATAGATTACATAATGCTTTACTAACCTTGCATTTTAATTGTTAAAAGAGAAATTTACATTTACTCCCCTTGTCCCAGGCCCTCCTGATCCCCCAATATCCCTCCTCCCTCCCCCTGCTTCCTTATGAGGGGGCAGGGTACCCTGCACTGTGGAAAGTCCAAGGGCCTTCCCTCTCCATCCTGGCCTAAGAAGGTGTGCATCCATATAGACTGGTTACCAAAAAGGCAATACATGCAGAAGAGATAGGTCCCCATGCCAATATCATTGGTTTCCTCAGTCAGTCCCCGTTGGCAGCCACATTCAGAGATTCCGGTTTGGTCATATGCTCATTCAGTCCTGGTCCACCTGGATTTGATGAGTTCCCAATAGATCAGGTACACTGTCACAGTTTATGGGCCAGTCACTCGCAGTCCACACTTCCTTGCTCATCTTCTCCTACCTTTTGCTCTTAGACTGCATCTTGGAAGCTCAGTCCTTTGTTCTGATGTGGATGTGGTTCTCTGACTCTATCTCCATCGATCAAGTGAAATTTCTATGGTGATGATCAAGATATTCATCAATGTGACTATGGGACAAGGCTAGTTCAGGGAACCTCTCCACTGCTGCCCAAATACCTAGCTGGGGACATCCCTGTGGACACCTGGGATCCCCTCTAGAGACAAGTCTCTTTCCAATCTTAAAATGACTCTCTTAATGTAAATATCTTAATCCCTTCTCCAATAACCACCCTTCCTCCATCTCCACCCTCCCACTCCCCCAAGCTCTCCCCAATTCTTTCCTTCTCCCTTCTCCCTCCCTCTCTTCCTTTTGCCCATCCCCACCCCTACCTTCATCCCCAGCCCCACTGTGTGCTTGGCAATCTTGTGTGCTTCCAATTTCCAAGAGGATCTATATATGTTTTTCTTTGGGTTCATCTTGCTGTTTGGCTTCTCTAGGCTTGTGAGCTATAATCTTAATGTCCTTTGTTTCTGGCTAGGATCCACTAATCAGTGAGTACATACTGTACTCATCTTTTGTGTTTGGGATATCTCACTAAGGATACTGCTTTCTATTTTCATCCATTTGCATGCAAAATTCAAGATGTCATTGAGTAGTATTCTAATGTGATTCAACACTTTCTTGATCCATTCTTCCATAGAGGGGCACCTAAGTTGTTTCCAGGTTCTGGCTATTACAAATAATGCTGCTATGAACATAGTTGCACAAATGCTTTTGTAGTATGGTTGGGCATCTCTTGGTTATATTCCCAAGAGTGATATTGCTGGATCCTGAGGTAGGATGATTTCCA
>JAQHUG010000550.1:569516-581723 GCA_028555095.1 Dicrostonyx torquatus | reverse complement strand
TTTACATTTTCCAACTTTGTGGCATACAGGCTTTTGTAGTAAGACCTAATGATTCTCTGAATTTCCTCATTGTCTGTTGTTATGTCCCTCCTTTAATTTCTGATCTTGTTAATTTGAGTGTTCTCTCTCTGCCTTTTGATTAGATAAGGGTTTGTCGATCTTACTGATTTTCTCACGGAACTAGCCCTTTGTTTCATTGATTCTTTAGATTGTTTTCTATGTCTCTATTTTGTTGATTTCAGCCCTCAGTTTATTTCCAGTCTTCTACTCCTCCTGGGTGAGTCTGCTTCTTTTCTAGATCTATCAGGTGTGCTGTTAATTCACTAATGTGTGCTTTCTCTGTTTTCTTTATGTGGGCACTAAGTGCTATGAACTTTCCTCTCAGCACTGCTTTCATAGTGTGCCATAAATTAGGGTATGTTGTTTCTTTATTTTCGTTGAATTCAAGGAAGACTTAATTTCTTTCTTTATTTCTTCCTTGACCCAGGAGTGGTTCAGTAGTTGACACTTCAGTTTCCATGAGTTGGTAGGGTTTTTGGTGGTGGAATTGTTGTTAAATTCTTACTTTACTCTATGGTGATCCGATAAGACACAAGCAGTTACTCCAATTTTTTTATCCGTTGATGTTTGCTTTATTACCGAGTATATGATCGATTTTCGAGAACATTCCATGAGATGCTGAGAAGAAGGTATATTCTTTCCTGTTTGGGTGGAATGTTCTATAGATGTCAAGTAAGTACATTTGATTCATTACATCTGTTAGATCCCATATTTCTTTGTTAAGTTTCTGTCTGATTGACCTGTCCATTAGTGAGAGAGGAGTGTTGAAATCTCCTATTATTAGTGTATGGGGTTTGATGTGTGCTTTGAGATCTAGTATTGTTTCTTTAACATATGTGGGTGCTTTTATATTAGGGGCGTAGATATTCAGGATTGAGATTTCATCTTGATGAATTGTTCCTGTTATGAGTATGAAGTGTCCATCTCCATCTCTTCTGATTGATTTTAGTTTGAAATCAATTTTGTTAGATATTAGGATAGCCACTCCTGCTTGTTTCTTAGGACTATTTGATTTAAAAAACCTTTTCCCAACCCTCTACTCTGAGATAATGTCTGTCTTTGTGATTGAGGTGTGTTTCTTGTAAACAGCAAAATGTTGGATCATGTTTTTGTATCCATTCTCTTAACCTGTGCCTTTTTATAGGTGAGTTGAGTCCATTGATATTAAGTGATATTAATGACCAGTGGTTGTTAACTCCAGTTTTCTTTTTGTTGGTAGGATTTGTCTGTTTCCCTACTTTGAGTTTTGCTGGTGGAGGGTTGTTAGATATCTGTGTTATTATGGGTGTTGTTTGCTTCCTTTTGTTGTGGTTTACCTTCTAGTACTTTCTGTAAGGCTGGGTTTGTGGCTATGTATTGCTTAAATTTGCTTTTATCCTGGAATATCTTGTTTTCTCCATCGATGGTGAAAGAAAGCTTTGCTGGGTATAGTAGTCTGGGCTTGCATCCATGGTCTCTTAGTGTCTGCAGCACATCTATCCAAGACCTTCTGGCTTTCATGGTTTCCATAGAGAAGTCGGGTGTAATTCTGATAGGTTTACCTTTATATGTCACTTGCCCCTTTTCCTTTGCAGCTCTTAATATTCTTTCTCTATTCTGTATGTTTTGTGTTTTGATTATTATATGGTGAGGGGACTTTTTTTTGGTGCAGTCTATTCAGTGTTCTGTTATGCTTCTTGCACTTTCATAGGAATATCCTTCTTTAGGTTGGGAAAATTTTCTTCTATAATTTTGTTGAATATATTTTCTGTGCCTTTGAGCTGGAATTCTTCTCCTTCTTCTACCCCTATTATTCTTAGTTTTGGTCTTTTTATAGTGTCCCAGATTTCCTGAATGATTTATGTTACAAATTTCTTGGATTTGTTGTTTTCTTTGATCAATGAATTTATTTTCTCTACCGTATCTTCAGTATCTGAGAGTCCTTTTTCTATCCCTAGTATTCTTTTGGTTATACTTGTCTCTGTAGTTCCTGTTCATTTATCCAGCTTTTCCATATCCAGCCAACTCTCGGTCTGTGTTCTCTTCAGTGCCTCCATTTCAGTTTTCAGGTCTTAACCTGTTTCCTTTACCTGTTTGATTGCTTTTTCTTGGCTTTCTAGGGTATCTTTGAGGTATTTATTCATTTCTTCTAACTTTTTGTTAGAGTCTCATCCCTTTCTTTAAAAGAGTTTTTCACCACTTCTTTAAAGGTCTCTATCACTTTCATAATGTTATGTTTAAAGTCGATTTCTTCTACTTCTTCTGGATTAGGCTGTTCAGGTGTTCCTGTTGCATATTCCCTGGATCCTGGTGTTATCATATTGCTTTTCAGGTTGTTGGAGGAATTCTTGCATTGGCGACTGCCCATCTTTTTCTTTCAATGTGGTCAGAACAGTCTAGGTTGCTTGGTCCTTATGTTGTGACTATGTACTTGGAGGATTTTTCTTGTTCTGTTCCCTCTTAGGTCTCCTCAGCACTGGAGATAGTTCTCAGATCACCTCCTCCCTGAAGCAGGTTGTGGTGTTGATTCTAATGTCACCGAATGGATGGCTCTACTGTTACTGGATCAGTGCCACTTGTTGGCCAAGGGTCCCA
This sequence comes from Dicrostonyx torquatus, assembly GCA_028555095.1. Lineage (NCBI taxonomy): Eukaryota > Metazoa > Chordata > Mammalia > Rodentia > Cricetidae > Dicrostonyx > Dicrostonyx torquatus. The sequence goes on along the minus strand of JAQHUG010000550.1, from coordinate 579,089 downwards.
TAGACAAAAGCACAAGCTTGGTAGATGCTAGCTCCTTCAGATGGTTCCTCCAGATGTTTCTGCTGGAACCTCCAGATGTTTCTGCTGGAACTAGATCAGGATCTCAGAGGCAAAGGCACAGACTTGGTGGATGCAGCTCTTTGGGACAAATAACCCCTGCTTCCCTGCGCTCACTACCCTGTCCCCAGAGCCTCAGCCCTGAAGCCTGCTGCTTTGTGAGGTCCTAGGACCCCACAGCTGGAAAGGGGAGCTTTGTGGGAAGCTGAGGGGGTTGGAGAGAATCCAGTACCAAGGAAGAGCCCTGTGCCCAAATGGGAAGAGAGTTTAGGGGAATAGAGGGTCCCTGCTCCCCTTTCCGGTCTGGGCGGGTGCCTGTATTGTTATTTTTTTCAGGATACGGAGTGGTCATCTGTCTGGGTAGAGGGTTGGTTGTCATCTATCAGAGAATGTCTGCCAGGTTATACAGTTAGTTGTCATCTTTCACAGTATATGGTTTAGTGTCATCTGTCAGGATATAGGGTTGTCATCTATCTGGGTATAGCATTCTCATCCATCAGAGAAAAATATTGGCTTTCATCTGTCACAGTATAAGCTTGGTTGTATCAGTCAGGAGATAGCCTTGGTTATCATTTGTCAGTGTATAGAGTTATCATCACTCAGGGTATGGGCTTCTTTATCATCTGACAGTGTATAAAGTTGGTTGTCTTCTGTCAGGGTATAGTGCTGTTACTTGTCAGGGTATAGGGTTGCCATATGTCAGGGTATACTATTGGTAATCATCTGTCAGGTTATAGGATTGGTTGTCATCTGTCAGGGTATAGGGTTGTCATTTGTAAGGTTATAGGATTTCTTGTTATCTGTCATAGTATAGGATTGGCAATTTGAATGTGTATCATTGGTTGTCATCTCTCAGCATATAGGGTTGTCATTTGTAGAGTATAGGGTTGGTTGTCATCTATCAGGGAACAGGATGTGCTGTCATCTGTCAGGGTATATGATTGTCATCTGTCAGGGGTATTGTGCTGTCATCTTTTAGGGTATAGGTTTGTTATCTGTCAGAGAATAGAGTTGGTTGTCACCTATCAGGGTTATTATCTGTTACAGAATAGGGTTGATTGTCACCTGTCAGCATATTTGGTTGGTTGTCATATGTCAGGGTATAGGGTTGTAATCTGTTAGGGTATAGGCTTTGTTGTCATCTGTCAGGGTATAGGCTTATCATCTTCAGTGTATAGGGTTGTCACAAGTCAGGTCATAGGGTTTTTATCTTTCAGGGTAGAGGGTTGAGTTATAGGGTTGAAATCTATTATGGTATAGGGTTGTCATCTGTCAGGGTTTAGGGTTGTCATCTCTCAGGGTATAAGTTTGGTTGTAATCTATCAGGGTTTAGGATTAGTTGAAATTTGTCAGGGTATATGGTTGTCATCTGTCAGAGGATAGAGTTGGTTATCATCTGTCAGGGTATAGGGTTGCCATATGTCAAGAATTAGGGTTGAGCTGAGCAGTGGTGATGCACGCCTTTAAACCCAGCACTCGGGAGGCAGAGGCAGGCAGATCTTTGTGAGTTCGAGGGCAGCCTGGTCTACAAGAGCTAGTTCCAGGACAAGCTCCAAAGCTACAGAGAAACCCTGTCTCAAAAAGCAAAAAAAAAAAAGAAAAAGAAAAGAAAGAAAGAAATAGGGTTGAATTTGTTCGGGCATAGGTTTGGTTATGATATTTAAGAATATAGGGTTGGTTGTTATATGTCTGGCTATAGGCTTCATTGTCATATGTCAGAAATTAGGGTTGTAATCTCTCCAGGTATAGTGTTGTCATCTGTCAGGTTATAGGGTTGGCATTGGTCAGGTTATAGAGTTGTCATCTGTCAAGGTATAAGGTCATCATCTGTCAGAGTATTGGGTTGTCATCTGTCAGGGTATAGGGCTGGCTCTCATCTGTCAGTGTATAGGTATGTCATCTTTCAGTGTATATGTCTGATTGTCTTCTGTCAGGGTATAGTGTTGGCATCTGTTAGTGTTTAAGGTTGGTTGACATATGTCAGGTTATAGGGTTGTCATCTCTCAGAGAATAGTGTTGTCATCTGTCATGGTATAGGGTTGGACATCATATGTCTTGGTATAGGGTTTTACTCTGTCTGGGTATAGTGTTGTTTGTCATCTCTCAGCAAATAGTGTTGGTGTGTGACAGGGTAAAGGGTTGTCATTTTTAGGGTGTAGAGTTGTTTGTCTTCTGTCAGGGTTTAGGGTTGTCATTTGTCAGAGTATAGGGTTGGTTATCATCTGTCAGGGTATAGGGTTGGTTGTCATCTGTCAGGGTATAGTGTTGTTATCTGTCAGTGTATAGGGTTTCCTCTGTCAAGAGTAGCCAAGCTTAGATATTAATAAAGACTTTCAGTTAAGAGCATACATGTGTTCATAGAAGTTGGAGTATCCATTCCACATAAGGAATATGTGGAACTCAAGAGACTGGTGATGTTAACACTTGAAATCTAAAACTTGACAGTGGACTCTGATTGGATCATCAAATATTGCTAGCTGAATCATGATATGTTTGCTATTTTTTTTAATGAGAGTTAGTAAATAGCTGTGCCAGGGCTTTTGTGGGAAAACCAGGACTATTTAATCACACACAATCCAAGACTTCAATGATACAGAAAGTGTCTATAGATTTTTCATAATATCTCGGTAATGTGAAGTTAAGAAATTCAGGTGGAAGGGTATCTGAAAAGTACTTTGATAGGGTGCCCACCTTGACTTTTCTGTCTGAGGGAGTAGCTCTTAATTTTCTGGGACCAGCAAAAGAAGGAAACACACACACACACACACACACACACACACACCTCCAGCATGTCAGGCTCTTACCTAGACTACTGATGAATAGAAAGCTGTCAGCAGGTCAGAGAAACTGAAGCAATGTGGAGCAGGTGAACTACTGGACAGACAAACAGGCACATGGGACTTTTCTGAGAGCCAAAGCTTAGTTCTTCATTTTATTATTCTTACTGTTGTCTGTTCGACTCTATTCTTTTTCTGTTCTGTTTTTCTACCCTGATGTTTCCCTTCTATCTTCTAACTCTCGTATATCTTTCCTGGTGTTTTCCTTTTCTTGTGTCTTTATTTTTTCCTTAAAGCTCATACACCCCAGTAGACTCTTTCAAGGAATATAAAAATTACTGTGTGTTTATATACTGTTTTTCATAATAATTCAAGGGTTAAAATGTATAATAGGATCATCCATGAGATAAACCCACTACATTAAAGGCAGTGGGGATCTCCCTACATCCATTCACACCATGGCAGATACCAGAGAAAAATGTCAGTGGCAAACATGCAAAGACACAGCAGTAGCAGGAGACATTCTGGGGCTGAGGGCTCAGGGCCTTGCCTGCCTGAGGTTTACCCCCTCAGTGCCTTGCATGCTAGTGGACTGATCCCTGGTGTCAATTGTCACCTGCTGCTCCTCTGACATGGCCACCACACCTGTTTGCACCCCAGTTGTTTCAGAATAGTCCTGTTCAGTATCAGCCTCTCAGCTGCCATCACAGGAGATTCTAAGTGGCAGCTGAACTCAGACCAATTTTGTAAACCTAGATTTTAGGTAAGTTGGGCAAAATTCACATTCTGGTTTATAAATTTTGTACATGTTTTGAAAGATTTAGCAACTCTCTCATAAGCTTGACACAGTGACGTGGTGGGGACCAGGAAATAGGATGGGTAGGAGCTTTGTGCTGTCTCTATAGGCCCTTGAGTGAGTCAGATACTTTTCAAGGTTCTTTCTTATAAACATGATTGTAGCCAGCCCATAAGAAAAGTCATCTTTGTGTTATGTTTCAGAGATGGTCTGGGGCCTAAGATTATAAAATACCAATATCCTACATTTTCTTCTAGGAACTCCGTGGTTTAGGGTTTTTAACTGCTAAAGTATTTACCTATCTAGAGTTTATTTTGGTATGAAGGTTAGTTAGGGATCCAATTATTTCAAAGGATAATTGATGATAAGAGAACTATTTGTAGAATAGTGTATATCTTCTGGTTAAGTTTGAGCTTTGGTGTTGCTGGTTCTATGTGAACATGTGCTACTGTTATATAAAATTTTTGAAATGTTTATTTACTCAGTCAGATCTGAAATTTTACCGAAACTAGGAAAAACTAGCTGTCTTAGTCAAAGTTCTTTTGAGAAGAGATACCATGACCATGGCAACTCTTATAAAGGAGAGCATTTACTTGGGCTGGCTTACAGTTCAGAGGTTTATTCCATTGTCTTAATGGCAGGGAGCTCAAGCAGGCATGGTACTAAAGAGGGAGCTGAGAGTTCTACATCTGAATTGGCAGGCAGCAGGAAGAGAGAATGACACTGGGTCTTTCTTGAACATCTGAAACCTCAAAGGCCACCACCAGTGACAAATTTCCTCCAACAAGGCCACACACCCCTAAAAATGCCACACCTATGAGCCTATAGAGGCCATTTTCATTCAAGCCACCACACTAGCCATGGACTAGAACATAGACTTATTCTGAATAGCATATAAGTTAGAAGAACAAATGCCTAAAATTCAGTGAGGCATCTTAGCTCAGTGTAACATACAGACCTATCTGTATAAAATGCCTGAATGAGCTTTCTCACAGTATCTCCCCCAAATCTGTTTGTAGAGTGTTTTATGTCATGCCTCAAACATTCATTTGCTCTTTAACATAGTAATTCCTCTATGTTCATCCCTTCCAATCCCCACCTACTTTCCTATAGGTACTACTAAAAATTTTAGACAAATACAGACAGAAATAATATGTAGCAATTCTTCAGCAAACATTCCACTATCTCAACCAAGGGGCTGTCCATGCTGTGACCTAGAAGATGAAGCCACATATACAGGTTAGTGTTGGTGGTGGCTCTCTAAACCATGGCCAGTTAAGTTGGGTTTTCTAGAGAAAGCAGGTGTTGTTTACTCCTATATTTCTATTTAATCTCTGTTTCCACTAACAATTTCTAACAAGTGTAGTCTTGCAAAGTTTAAGCATTTGAGAGAGATCTTCAGGTTTGTGAATTGGGAAGGCTGGCATCGGGTGTCATTTGGTCATTTATTTAGCCTTGGTTTCTGTTCTGTTAAGGCAGATTGCAATGTTTTTGACCTTTGGGTGAAAATATTTTGAAAGCTGACAGCAGGAATTTACAAAGGGAGTGTTATTTTGCAAAAGATGAAGCCTGAAAAATGACTTTTCTTTTGCAAATAAGCACTAAAAGGCTGGGCCAGCCTTCCTTCCTTCAATTCAAATCTTTAGCAGAAGTTGAAGTCTTATTTTATTAAAAAATAGCTTTATTTATTTTTACTTTTTATTAAAAAGTTATGTCCTTCTGGAGTCTTTTATGAAGTTGAAGAATTTATGGTTATAGTTATAGTTTTCCTTAGTTATGATAAAAGATAAAGTAGATATAAATATTGTAACTGTAGTTCTTGCTTGATACCTGTTTTGTTATATGTAGTTTTGCTGCATTAAAGTTAAAGCCTTCCTTTTTGTTTAAACAGAAAAGGGGAAATGGTGTAGGAGGTCCTTCTGTCTATGTGTTTTTTCATTGGTTAATGAATAAAGAAACTGGCTTGGCCTGATAGGGTAGAACAGAATTTAGGTAGGTGGAGAAAACTAAATGGCAAGCTGGAAGAAAGGAGGCAGAGGTAGAGAGACACCATGGATCCACCAGAGACAGACACTGGGAATTTTATCTGGTAAGCCACTGCCACATGCAAATACACAGATTAATAGAAATGGGTTAAATTAAGATGTAAGAATTAGCCAATAAGAAACTAGAGCTAATGAGCCAAGCAATGATTTAATTAATACAGTTTCTGTGTGGTTTTATCAGGGCTAAGCTAGCAAGGTGGCCAGGATGAACAAGCAGGCACTCCTTGCAACAAAAAAAAAAAATTATTAAAACTAGTAACAGCTAACCTTGTTTTTAATACCAACTGGAGTTTTTTGTGATGGGGTAACAGCCAATCACCTCACATCGGGGTGTGGCCATGGAGACTCCAGGTAATGAAAACGGAGAGAACACAGGTGCGTGCTGTCTGACTCGCTCCTTGCGGCGTCCTGTGATCAGATAGGACTTCGGACTTCCCTGTTTCTGTGAGTGTTCTCTCTTTTCATTTATTAAAATACCTTTTCCTATTGAGCTGGCTTGGTTAATTATTGTATCGCTACATTTTTGTTGTTTTTAAACACAGAATTTAGCATTGTTATTTGTCATAATTAAAGAACAAATCAAACTATGATCAAATAGTAGTAATTTCTTTGCAATAGATATTGTATTTATTTTGCTTACTCTATACCTATAATTCTAAGGGTGACATGAAATATGAAATAGCATCTTTTCTTTTGGCCTTATTTTTACATTGCTTTCAATAGAAAGTTTCAGGAAAATGCTGACCTTTAGGATGAATTTCAACTAAGTGATAAGAAATAATCCTTTTTTTTAAAGAAAAAGATGTATTTATTTTTATTTTGTATGGATGGATATTTTGCTGTATTTTTGTCTGTGCACTGTGTGCCCAAAAAGGTCAGAAAGTCTTTGGATCCCCTAGAACTGGAGTTAGAGGTGGTTATGAACCTCCATGTGGGTGTTGGGAATAGAACCCAGGTTCTCTGAAGATTGTCAAGCCATCCTTCTAGCCCAGGCCATGGTTTTTTTGTTGTTGTTTTTGTTTTGGTTTTGGTTTTTGGTTTTTTGAGACAGGGTTTCTCTGTGGCTTTTGAGCCTGCACTGGACTAGCTCAGACCAGGCTGATCTCGAACTCACAAAGATCCACCTGCCTCTGCCTCCTGAGTGCTGGGATTAAAGGCGTGCGCCCCCACCGCCCTGCCCCAGGCCATGTTTTTATGTGAGTAGTTACTAGAATGCAAAGGGCCTGCTTCAGCTTAGCTGCTATTCACAGCCAGCTCAGGGAACTTTCTCTCTGAAACACATAGCTGTGGAGTACAGTATGGGGGCTTTGGAAATGGAAGCAGAAAAGGCAGAAATCTTGTTGATATATTGATGCTTAGGACCAACATGGGCATTTTGAAATGATAAATGAAGCATTTTCAAAATGAGAACTATAATAATAAAAATAATAAATAAAATTATATTAATAATAATAAAATTAATTAAAAAAATAAATTAAAAATAATCCTTGTGATATTTTTCTTTCACAAGAAATCAAGGTGTATTTAATGTTGATCTGTTAGTGAAGTTCTCTTGTTCCTGTCCTTACTTCAAGGAACATCACTGGTTTACTGCGTATGACAACCAACCCTACACCCTGACACATTCAACCAACTCTATACCCTGACAGATGACAACCAGCTCTCTTCCCTGAATGATAACATCCCTATAAACTGACAGATGACAACTCTATACCAAGACAGATGTCAACCAGCATTATACCCTTACATAAAATACTATACCTTGACAGATACAACATTATACTCTGACAGATGACAATCAACCCTATGCCCTGAAAGATGACAACCAACCCTATACTCTGACAGATGACAGCTTTATAGCCTGATGAATTACAACCCTATATCCTGACAGATAACAATATACCCTGACAGATGACAACCCTATACCCTGACAGAAAAAAAAAACCTGTATCCTAACAAATAACAACTCAATACAGTGACAGGTGACAACTAACTCTCTACCCTGAAAAAATGAAAGCCAACGCTATACCCTATGAGATGAAACACAACTTTACACTCTGACAGATAAAACGCTATACCCTGAGAGATGACAACCAAACCTATACCCTGACAAATGACAACCCTATACCCTGACAGAGGATAACCCTATAACCCTGAGAGATGACAACCCTATATGCTGACCAAAGACAACCAGCCCTATACACTGACTGATGACAACCAATCCTCTACCCTGACAGATGACAATCATATATCCTGAAAGAAGACAATGAATCCTTTACCCCGACAGATGACAAACCTATACCCTGACAGAAGATAACAGTATACCCTGACAGATGACAACCCTAAACCGTGAGAGATGACAACACTTTACCCTGCCAGTTGAAAACTCTATAACCTGACAAATGAAAACCATAGACCCTGACAGATGATAACCCTATACCCTGACAGATATAAAGCCTATACCCTGACAGTTGACATTCAACACTGTACCCTGACAGTTGAAAACCTTATATTCTGACAGATGACAACCCTATAGACTGACAGAGGAAAATTCTGTATACCTGACAGATGACCAATCTATACCCTGACAGATGACAACCAACCCTATACACTGACAGTTGACAATACTATATTCTGACACATGACAACCAATCCTAAACCCTGACAGATGACAATGCTATACACTGATAGATGAAAAACAACCCTATACCCAAATACATGACAACCAACCCTATACCCTGATGGATGACAGCCCTTTACCCTGACAGATGCCAACCAACCCTATACCCTCACTTATGACAACAAAGCCTATATCCTGACAGATGACAATCCCTATACTCTGACAGATTACAAAGAACCGTATTCTCTGAAAAATAACAACTAACCATATACCCTGACAGATGAGAAGCTTATACCCTGACAGATGACAAACAACACTATACCTGGACAGCTGACAACCCTATTCTTTGAAAGATGACAACCAGGGCTGGAGAGATGGCTCAGAGGTTGAGAGCACTGCTTGCTCTTCCAAAGGTCCTGAGTTCAGTTCCCAGCAACCACATGATGGCTCACAACCATCTGTAAATGGGGTCTGGTGCCCTCTTCTGGCCTCCAGACATACAGACAGAATATTGTATACATAATAAATAAATAAATATTTTAAAAAAAAAGAAAGAAAGATGACAACCAAACCTGTATTTAGATGACAACCCTATACCCTGACAGAAGACAACCAACCCCATATCCTGAGAGATGAAATCCATACACCACAACAAAAGACAACAGTATTACCTGACAGATGACAAAAATATGCCCTGAGAGATGACAACCAACCCTATAACCTGACATATGGCAGCAAAGCCTATAACCTGACAAATGATAACCCTGACAGATGACAGCCTTTACACTGACAAATGACAATCAACCCTATACCCTAATTACAACAAACCCTATACTCTGACAGATGACAACTCTGTAGTGGTGTGGGAGGTCCTTCTGTCTATGTGTTGCTTTTATTGGTTAATGAATAAAGAACTGGCTTGGCCTATAGCAAGGGAGAAGGAAGGCAGAGTTAGAGAGACACCATGGATCCTCCACCTAAGACAGATCATGGGAACGTTACCCAGTAAGCCAATGTCATGTGGTGATACACAGTTTAATAGAAATGAGTTAAATTAATATGTAAGAGTTAGCCAATCAGTAGCTAGAGCTAATGGGACAAGCAGTGATTTAAAAAATATGATTTCTGTGTGACTATTTCAGGTCTAAGCTAGCTGGGTGGCTGAAGAGAACAAGTGGCCTCCCCCAACAAATTGGCTTAACATGGCTATATAAATCCACTTAAAACCTTAAAAAGCTTAAAAAGAAACTCTAGACACAGAAAAACAAAGTTTAGCCT
>JAQHUG010000550.1:497247-508805 GCA_028555095.1 Dicrostonyx torquatus | reverse complement strand
CTTTTCCCATTCTGTAGGCTGTCGTGTCTTGTTGATCGTGTCCTTTGCTTTACAGAAGTTTTTCAGTTTCAGGAGGTCCCATTTATCAATTGTTTCTCTCAGTGTCTGTGCTGCTGAGTTTCTATTTAGGAAGTGGTTTCCTGTGCCAATGCGTTCGAGTGTACTTCCCACTTTCTCTTCTATAAGGTTCAGTGTGGCTGGCTTTATGTTGAGGTCTTTGATCCATTTGAATTTGATTTTTGTGCATGGTGATAGGTGTGGGTCAATTAGCAATGATAATCATTAAGATCAGGAGTCCACACCTGGTATACTGTAGAATTCATGTCATTCTGTTGAGATGTATTTTTTTTTTTTGGTTTTTCAAGACAAGGTTTCTCAGGATGTAAATTTCAGAGTGTAACTGAACTGTGCCATAAGATAGAGTGATTTGTTTATCATTTGTATTCTTGCCTTCTCTACCACAATATTAAGGTCACTTACACCATCCAGTTTTAACATTGAGGCTGGAGAAGAGGCTCAGAGGTTAAAAGAACTGAATGTTCTTGCAGAGTATCTGCTGGGTGTTGTGTTGTCATCCACATGGTGACTCAGAACTGTCCATAATTCCAGTTCAACTTCAATAGACCTCTGAACACACACATGGTGTACAAACATACACTCAGGCATGCTAGTGTTAACACTGTTCCCAACATCAGGTGGGAGGACTCTGAGACGGGAAGTAGAAATGCACTGTAGCAAGAGGGCTGGGCAGAGCCGCAGCACATCCTGGGCTCTGGGCCCACAGAGAGGAGTGCTGCTACAGGGCTGCTCCCTTCCACGTCCCTCACTGCTTGTATTACAACTTTTGTGTCATGGAAGACTGTGGATCCCACAGTGTCGAGTGAACCTTTTGTCAATCAAGTGTGTGCAATGTTTAGGCATCAGTGAGCTTTGAGGACATGGCTGTGCACTTCACCCAGGAAGAGTGGGCTTTGCTGGATCCTTCCCAGAAGAGTCTGTACAGAGATGTGATGCTGGAGACCTGCAGGAACCTCGCTGCCGTGGGTGAGGATATCATCTTACCTTCACTCTGTAAACTAGGGAGCAAGTGTCTCTTGGTGTCGATGCTCTTCTGGGATTTGGATTATGGAAAGGCAGATTATGTTAAATATGTCAGACAGGGTTTCTGCTGTGCCAGCACAACTGTAGTTCTTCTGAGCAAGGGACGTCAGGATTAACTCACAACACACTTCAGGTTTTCTGCAGACAAGCCTTTATTCCTCTTTCTCACACAGTATATATAGCCCTCAGCAGGGGAGGCTGAGCCAGGAAAAGCAGGAGGCCCTCACAGCAACTTACATGACTTAGGGGTAAACATCCTTAGAAACATTGCTGAAAACACCAGATTGTTCCTGTTTTTGTTCCTGTTTCAACCAACTTCAAGAGTGCAAAACAGATCAAGTGGGGGTGCGAAGGCCTGTCCTCAACGGACCAAACAGGTTTCCATGTAAGAAACTAACTTTTTAGTAATTTCTAATTTATCCTAAATCTCCTGATACTTTCTTTTAGAATACAAATGGAAAGACCATCATAAAAATCCTGGGAGAACTCTAAGGTAATATGGATGCAGAGGGTCTCTTTTAAAGGTATGAGAACTGACTGAAGGGGACAGGCTTTCTCTGCCCCAGATCCCCTCCTAGCTGCTAGTATGTTACTCAGCTTTTCTGGCTCTGTCCTGGCATGTTGTTGATGGTCTATCCATGCTCTTCATAATGAATTTGCTTTCTTTCCCCTGGAGATCTTGAGCAGTTCCTGTGAATTGCTGCTTATAGGACACAAAGTCCCACCTCCCTGATCAGGTCCCACATGAGCTTGGTGTGTTTGGAGCCATATTTTTAAAAACTTTGTGACCCAGGCCATTGAGTCCTGAGTAGTTTGGGTTCAGGAACCCTGGCTAGGGGTGGCAAATGGACCAAGAAAGAACAGACACACATACAGTGATACAGTGAAGTTAAAATCAGATGGGATTCCCTTCCCTCCCCCCCCCCATCTCTCTCGGTGTTTTTTTGGTTTTTTTGTTTTGTTTTTCTCTGTGTATCTCTGCCTGTTCTGGAACTCGCTTTGTACTTTGTTTGAACTCGCTGGCCTCATCTCTGCTGCCCTGAGTCCGTGCCGCCGCCACCTAGTACTGCAGCAACCTGGAACCTTGGCGTCTTTATTACAGCACAGGGAGGGGTTAGCCAGTCTGGGTAGGAGATCTCTGTAGGTAAACAGTCTCAGGCTGTACATATCTGGAAGGAGGAAGCTGCAGCTGCTAGTCTTTACACACGTCAATCAACTCTTCATAAACACTCAGACTCCCAGAGAAACCTTTGCCATCCTTTTTAAGTGTGGGCCATATGAATGACTTTGCCAGTTTACTGTGGGCCAATTAGTCCTGGAGTCCTGGCTGTGCCCATGTGAAAAACACATTTACTCAGGGCTTCACATTCTGTTGTTCTTCAGTGGTGACCATGACAGGAAGTCTTTAAAGGAATTTTGATGTGCTACGAAAATTTGCAAATAAGCAAACTAAACAATTAGACACAACGTGAATCTTTTTCATTAGAATATTTTTATCAAAACTACAGTTTATAGGTACTAAAATGTGAGTGTGCTGACTAGTCTTAATTTCACTTGGAAACATTACAGGAACTTGAACTAATGGATGCCACTGTTTTGATGAAAGCTCTGTGAGAACTGGTGTATAGAACATCGATCTATTTAGTCTCTGTGGCCACTCAGATCTGGCAAAAGACATAAACCTTGTCTGATCTGTAGAACTATATATAGCCTAGACCTAATAAGCAGTCAGTAGTAAAACAGCTCTTACTAAATTGCTTGTCTTTTGTTGGTATAGCTTGTGTTTTCTTTACAGAAGTTACATGTCACAGACAGTCTGTGAGAATGAAGGTGGTGACCAAGATAGAGAAGAATTGACTTGGAAACCAAACCTCAGTATGAGCACGAAAAGCTCCACTGGACTAATACCATGTGAAAACAGTGTATGGGAAAAGACAGCCTGGAATTATTCACCCTCTAGTAAACATGCCACATCTCACACTCAGTATAATCCACATGAGCATGAGAAATATGTGACCAAGCAATGTAACTCTGATTCTCTAATAAGCTTCCAAAGGTACATGAGAACTCACATTGTGAATGGGCCATGTGAATGTGAGGTATGTTTAAAATATTTTGGTTTTCCAAATACACAGGATCAGGAAACTGATGGTGGAAAAAATCCATGTCAATACAAGGAATATGGAAAGACCTCTGTTAATATTAGTTCATCATGTACACATGGAGGAACTCATGCTGTAGGGAAATGCTGTGAGTGTCATCAATGTGGGAAAGCTCTGAGCTCTTACAGTTCACTTAGGAGACATGAAAGAATTCATAGCGAGAAGAAATCCTACACAGGCAAACAGTGTGGGAAAGCCTTTAGATACCACAGTTACCTTCACTTACATGAAAGAATCCACACTGGTGAGAAACCCTATGAATGTAAACAGTGTGGAAAAGCATTTATATTTCCTGGTGCCTTGCAGGTACATGAAAAAATTCATACTGGAGAAAAACATCATGAATGTAAACAATGTGGGAAAGCCTTTAGACGCCATAGTGATCTTCAAGTACATGAAAAAATTCATGCTGGAGAAAAAGCTTATGTATGCAAACAATGTGGTAGAGCTTTTAGACTTAACAGTCATCGGCAGAGACATGAACAAACTCATACTGAAGACAGACCCTTTATATGCAAGCAGTGTGGCCGGTCTTTTGAACGTTATAATAATCTTGAGCTACATGAAAAAATTCATACTGGAGACAGACCTTTGGTATGTACAGAATGTGGCAAAGCTTTTGGATGTTACAGTAATCTACAATTACATGAAAAAAATCATACTGGAGACAGACCCTTTGTATGTAAAGACTGTGGTAAAGCCTTTATATGTCATGGCCATCTTCAGAGGCATGAAACAACCCATACTGGAGAAAACCCTATGGATGTAAACAATGTGGGAAAGCCTTCAGTCGTAACTGTCATCTTCAGAGACATCAAAGAACTCACAAGCAGATGTCTACATGCTCCAGAAAGTAATGACCCCACCAAAGTCCAACTAGGCAAACAAATAGTTGATTGCATTAGGATGACTTCTAGGAACATGGACAGCTGTGTCTCCATCGTGCTACTCAGCCGAGTGAGGACTCAAAGGAGCTGCTGCTCTGGAGATCTCTGCAAACTTGGCAGGCAGCTCAGCTGACCAAGCCAGAAGCCTCCTCTCAGCAGTTGTTTACTGCTTTTGTAACCTTGGAGAAAGGCCCTGTCCATCTATTTTAAGGCTTTGTTTTCTGCAGTTTGTTACTTGGTCTACTTACCAAGTCTCCAGCCTCCCTCTTTCTTTTCTTTTTTTTTTTTTTCTGAGACAGGGTTTCTCTGTGTAGCTCTGGCTGTCCTGGAACTCGCCCTGTAAACCAGCTGGTCTCAAACTCAAAGAGATCCATCTACCTCTGCCTCCCAAGTGCTGGGATTAAAGCTGTGCCCAGCTCTAGCCTCCCTCTTATAGGCAGTGTTTCAATTTAGAGGAACTTGTTAGCAGTCTTTCTTGCTCTTTCATTGTATTTATGTTTTGAACCTTGGTAGAGTGGTATACACAGCCATCTATGTCTAAGCACTGCACCCTATGCCCCAGCAACCCTCACTCAGCAGCCTCACCGGTGGCTGTGGGCCTTCAGCACTAAGATGTTTTCATCTAGTTCTGGCATGGAACCAGAAGCAATGATAGTAACCTTTATGCTTTGTGGTACCTCAGGGGCCTCCTTGGGCAACAAATTACAAGTGTCCCACACTTGGCATTGGGATGCTTGTTTAGCCACCACTCAGAGTACCATCCCCACACAGATTGCCTTCATTACTCAAACACTTTAGCTGCTATTTTAATAATCCATTAAAAAAAAAAACCTCCAGCCAAAGCAAAATTGTAGCTGGCTGTTGTTAGATGGGCTCTGCATTAGTCTAATGACTATCCTTGTCACTCACCCTTCCTCTTCCACCCACATATAACAGCTGTCACTCTTCTGCTGGCACCCATATAGAACACTGAGTTGGGTGAGACGCCTTATGCATGGATGTGATTATAAGAGCCTGTGTCAGTTTCCACACAAGTGAGAACATATTGACATTGCTCACTGATAAGCCCTCATAGGGCAAGATGCCTTTTCTTTTTTCTTTTTTTTTTTTTCCTTTTTCGAGACAGGGTTTCTCTGCAGCTTTCGAGTCAGTCATGGAACTAGCTCTTGTAGACCAGGCTGGTCTCGAACTCCAAGATGCCTTTTCTATGTGTCCCAGCTTAGCATCTGTCAAGGCCATGGTCAAGAACAGGCCTAATCTGGCTTCAAGCTCACCAACTCTTCCGTCTGATATATTCTGCTATTGATGTTTCATATTACATTTTAAGTTTTATTGAGAGAACATTTTAATGTAAGTCTTCTGTTTATTTTTGTTTCATTCTTATGTTAATCTCATAGAGTGACTGAATCATTGTTTGTGAATTTCTGAAGTTCCTCAAGTTCCTTAAAATATCAATCATAATCTCTCAGTCAGCGATGTTTTTTGATTGATGTTAGTTGCTGTTTGATTGGCCACCGGCACTTTATTTTGTTGATCCTGTGAGCTATGGTTCTGAAAAATGATTCTTTTTTTTGGTTTTCTTTCTTTCTTTCTTTTTTTGGTTTTTCGAGACAGGGTTTCTCTGTGGCTTTGAAGCCTGTCCTGGAACTAGCTCTTGTAGACCAGGCTGGCCTCAAACTCACAGAGATCCGTCTGCCTCTGCCTCCTGAGTGCTGGGACTCAAGGCATGCGCCACTGCCTCCTTGTTGGTGTGTGATGACGTCTATGCGTTGAAGGATTAGGCACTCCAGTTTCATATTTGTTTTTGTTACATGTCCTTATAGAAAACCTAAGAAGTTTTTTTTTTTTTTTTTTGAGTCTATGGTCTCCGAGGTTCTCTTTACTACTATTAAGCATTCAGAGTCTTTAAATTCAGGGTCTGTAGTTGGTGTATTGCCATTGTGTCAGCACTAGAGGGCACCCCAGACCCAAGTTTGTCTGTGACCAGTTGTCATCAGGATGGACTGCGTGTTCCTCAAACACTGTAAGCCAAATTTTAGAGTAAATGCTCTCATTTTTTTTTCCCCAGATTTAGTACAAAGTTGGGCTTGGGTTTCCTTTTATTTCTAGTTTCTTCAGGACTTTTATTGTGAAGGTGTGTTGAATTAGTCAAGTGCCTGCATCTTTCAAGATGATTGTATATTTCTGTCCTCGATCTGTTAAAATGGTGTATTACATTTACTGATCTACATGTGTTGAACCAAATGTGCAACCTGGGTGGGAAATCACAATTGTGGTGTGCGGTTGTCTTAGTGGATTATCAAATTCAGTTTGCAAATCTCTTTTGGATAAGATTAGCATCTATGTACATCATAGAAACTGGTCTGAAAAAGAAAAAAAGAACAGTCCTAATATAGTGGCACTTTTGGCCTTATGGCCAGGATATAAAGCATCCCTGACTGTCTCCTGCCATGTTTGCATCCTGTGACTGAGTGTGCCTACTGATTGCTGTGAGTGTAGCTGCTGCCACTGTCCTCCAGAGAAACATCCTTTGACCTTCCAGCATGGACTGAATAGCATCAACTCTTAAGAATTGACCAGATCTTGGCTGCCAGGATGAGACATCACCTCCATAGCCAGAGCAGCTACTGGACTATTACACAGCTGTCGTTGGGATGCCCAGCCCCACTCCGTAAGCTTTCCTCCTGACTCCCCTTCTGTTGCTGGAGGAACAGGTGTTCTGTATGGTGCAGGAAAGGCTGTAGAGATACAGACTTGATGACTAGTGATGGAGTTCTTTGGCACAGTTGTGCGCATGCACAAACACCTGGGTGGAGTCCTGTGGACAACATACATATGCTAGGCAGAAATGCCTTCAGGGAAAAGCAATTTTTAAGTGTTTGTGCCAAAAGGAGTTAAACTGGTTTAAGTTTTATTGGGAAATAAAAGTCTCCAGAACTATTTCGTATATTTTTCCTCATTTTATGTATGGCTTCCTGTCATCACTGTAACATCAGTATTTGCTAGGCTTCCTGAGCTTCCTTATTCCCCAGAGAAAGGTGAGTGCACTATTCACCCATTCCACAGCCCCACAACACAGGATAGGGAGTCAAGTCAAAACAGGAACTCAGTTTATTACTATGAGTGTCAGCTTCTATAGGTTAAGTGACATCCTGTGATGCGGGGTACCTCCAGCCAATGAGAGGCATCCAAATCCTCCCTCTGACTGGAGGGGCATCGACTTAGTTTTTGCTGTCTCATCCTCACTCAAACTTGAGCCAGGCTTTTCTCTGTCCTATAGGCCTCGAGGTACAGGCCCTGAGATAATTTTGGCCCAACAAGTATTCTATTACAATTGACATGTTTTCTAATTTTTATATTCATTTATTTATTTTCAGGCAGAGTCTCACTTGGTAACCCAGACTAGCCTCAAACTCAGATTCACCTGCCTCAGCTTCCCTGTACCGTCCGGACTACTACGTGTACTATGGTACTGTGCGGAGCCTGCACTACAGGACCATTCACGAGCTGGGAAAGGGCCTGGAGATAGAACACACAGACAGAGACACAGGTCATCCTTTAAACAAGAATGTTGCCCTTTATTGTGTACCAGAGCTGCTTATATATGGAGCCACACCCCAGGCAAACCCACCAGAAACCACTCCCTTGCCATCAGGAATTCCTGAGGCTGTAGTGCTCAGAGCGGCTGCAAACATAACAAGTTGTTTACAGGAAATTCAGGGTCTGGGTCCGTAGCCCCAATACTTCCCAAGCAGTATGATTAAAGGTCTATACCACCATGACTGGCTGTTTTCTAATCTTTTAATTAAAAGAAAATGAAAAAACAAATAAGCCATCAAGTACATCTACCAAAATAGCCAGTTGTAGATAAAATTTTGGAAGGTAAAGAATATTAAAGAGAAAATGCTTTTAGAAAAGAAGAGGTGTGAAGGTAGAGTCTACATGGTAGAAATTCTAGTACAACTATTTTCCTGGATGCTGGTGCAGCATTAGCCTGCCTTCCTACCAGCAAGCAGCATCCTCTGGGGTTCTTGCTGCCCTTCATTGGCTATAAAGTGGGTTCATTGTCAAGAGGTACTGCTTGATAGAACAGCAAAACTTGAAGGCCTGCCTTCAAGTTTCTGCCTCGAATCCTCTCAATGATGGACTAGTATATGAATTGTAAACCAAATAACCACCACACACATAGAGTTTCTTTTAAGATGTTTTATCCCAGCAACAGATATGAAAACCACCTTTACTGGTGTGGTATGAATGGTTTTGCTCCTTGTGGTTTCTGTCTTCATGAGGTGGATTATAGGATATGCAACCACAATAAAGTTCCCTGAAGTGTCAGTGGGAGGATGACCAGGATGGCCATCTTCTACTTGGTATTTGGTGGCAGGCCTTCCTTGCAGGTATGGGCTTCCGCTCAACATGGATTATAGACTGTATTGCATCAGGGCAACTTGATATAAGCTACAGTCATTTGGGAAGACAGACCCTCAGTGGAAAATACACCCCCATAAGATAAGAAAGCCTATAGGGCATTTTCTTAATTAGCAATTGATGTGGGAGGGCCCATCCCATTGTGTGTGCGGTCACTCCTGGCCTGGTGGTTCTGGATGCTATAAGAAAACAAACTGAGCAAGCCATGGGGAGCAGTAAACAGCACTCCTCCATGGCCTCTGCATCAGCTCCTGCCTGGTTTGAGTTCATGTCCTGACTTTCATGATGAATTCTGATGAAAAGAAAAGAAAAAGTCCTTCCTTCCCCAGTTTAACTCCCCTGTAATCACAGCTTCATTAGGTCCAGTGAACACTTGGTCTCTCACAAGTTTAACTTAGGCCTGAGAGACACAGTGCTCGCTGGACCTGATGAAGCCATGATTATTACAGGGGAGTTAAAAGATTGATCCAGCAGGGACCTCAGGGAAGTTATAGGGTTCTAGTGTTTAGCTGAAGCCCATGGTCAGACAAGACCTTTATGAGGTCAAGGGCTGGGCGGTCTTCATGATAAACACCAGCATGGAGGGGGTGTTAGTGAAACGCAAGAGCAAGCAGCAGGGCAACACAGAAGGCCAACAGGAAGGAGCTGTGGGGGTGACTCCAAGGTTGATGTGACGAGGCTGTGTCAAGACAGTTTCTGGTGAAAGGCAGGAAGCCCAGTGATGCTCAAGTGAACTTGAGGAAGACTTTAAAGCCAGAAAAGGAACAAAATGATACAAACGAAAAAGAGCTTGACCTAGGTGTGAGCAGTTATTCCCCAGAGTACATGACATAAAGTGTGCTTGGGTGGATGAGGTTCACCCAGCCCAGGGCTGCTGAAAGGCCCTGGGCAGAGTTCTCGCCTGCAGCCTGCCAAAATTGGGGAGTCTAGTCCCGTGGTAGGCCTAGCAAGCTGAGATGAAGCAACAAGAACCCTACCCTGCACAGACTATCAGGGATGGGGAGACACATTCTACATCATGAGAAGACCACGACATTCTGCGGCGAGGGCTGCAATGTCCTGCTTTGGAGGAAAATGTTCACCTAGGCTCCTATGCTTCAGTACTTGTTCTTCATATGGGAGCAGACGTGGAGGAGGAGGCAGGCTGAATGACCAGTGGTACCAAGGGCAGAGTTTAGGTGTCTATGCCTCCTCTGGGTTTGTGTCCTCTCTGTGCTCCCTGCTGTGGACAGTGTGGCCAGTTGTATCATAATGCCTCAGTGATAGGCTAGAGCCAATAAACTGAGCCAAATGGGCCCTTCTCCCTTAAGCTGCTTGTGGGTCTTTGTCACAGAAATGAGTGAAGAGAGAGAAAAACTATTTTTTGTACATTTGCAAATGCCTATCACCTTTTCTCACCAATTTTCTTTGTTTGATTTATTATTTTTGTTAAAATTTACATTTTACATTCCAAATGAAGGAGCTAGCCATGATAAGCTAAATATCAATAACACAAACTGAGATTACCCTAGCACCACCCCAAAACAGACTATTCAAAGGAAATGCCTAACATTCCAGCCCTGTAGATAGGATCACCTGCCAGCACACTCACCAGGACACCCCTAGACAAATGTCAGCCAATCGGAGGTCCTGAACCTCAGCAACCCCTGACCCCCACCTTTACTACTATAAAAACCCAACTCTAACTGAGCTCGGGGCTCTCCATTTATTCCAATATGTGGGACATGCGGGGAGACCGAGTTTGCAAACTTGCATAAAATAAAGGCTCTTTGCTTTTACACACAGGACTCAGTCTCCTTGTTGGCTTTTGTTCATAGATTTGGGCATAACACCAACCACAGTTCTTTCTCCCACTTTTCCTCCCTCTCTCTTATACCCCACCACCACCAAGCCCACGTCCCATTCACTTCTCCCAACAGGTAAGAGATCCCATGGGGAATCAACAAAGTCTGGTACATTAAGTTGGGGCAGGACCAAGCCCCTCCCCTCGGCATTAAGGCTGAGCATGGCATCCCACCATAGGGAATGCGCTCCAACAAGCTAGCTCATGCACCAGGGATAGATCCTGGTCCTCCTGCCAGGGGCCCCTCAGATAGTTCAAGCTTCACCACTGTCTCCCATATATGGAGGCTCCACAGCTGTCGGTCTATAGGTGATGAGTTTTCACAAGCTTGGGTCATCTATTTTAGTAGATTTATCCATCATCTTGACCTACTTACTCACATATTTCCTCCCTCTCAGAGCTTGACCTGATACTTGGTTATGGATCTCTGCATCTGCTTCCATCAGTTACTGGATAAAGAATCTATGGTGATAGTTGGGTTATTCACCAATCTGATTACATGGGATGACCAGTTTGGACACCCTCTTCACTATTGCTACGAGTTTTAGCTGGGTCATCCTTGTGAATTCCTGGGAATTTCCCTAGCACCAGGTTCCTCCCTAACACCATATTATCCCCATATCTCTATCAGAATATCTCTTTCATTGCTCTCCCACTCTGTCCCATTCCCTCATGTTCTCATTCAACATCCCCTTCCCTTACCAACCTCCTAGCCCCCAGTTTGCCCAGGAGATCTTTTTTATATATTTTTTATTGATATTTATTGAGCTCTACATTTTTTCTGCTCCCCTCCCTGCCTCTCCCCTCTCCCCTTCAACCCTCCCCGAATGTCCCTATGCTCCCAATTTACTCAGGAGATCTTGTCTTTTTATACTTTCCCATATATATTATGTCTATGTAAGTCTCTCTTAGTGTCTGTATTGTTGTCTAAGTTCTCTGGGATTATGGTTTGTAGGCTGTCTTTCTTTGCTTTATGTTTAAAAACCACCTATGAGTGAGTACATGTGACATTGTCTTTCTGTGTCTGGGTTACCTCACTCAAAATAATTTTTTCTAGTTCCATCCATTTTCCTGCAAAATTCAAGCTGTCGTTATTTTTTTCTGCTGTGTAGTACTCCATTGTGTAAATGTACCACA
>JAQHUG010000550.1:471625-486220 GCA_028555095.1 Dicrostonyx torquatus | reverse complement strand
ATTAACCTGTATTGACACCACATTAGCTTCTTGTAAGCATAATCTATCAGTTATCTTTACATGTTCCTGTGATAAAATCTTAGTGGTGGACTCAACTGCACAAAGTTTTTCCAATAGTGATTGAGCACCCCTTGCCATTGATTGGGCCAAGAGTGTCAGCCCGTTTACCTCCTTTTCCAGACTGTTGAATTTTCTTTAAAGGAAGCAGTATCTAGATGAAGATCAAAAGCCTTTTTCTCCAGAACAGTGAATCTATGCTCAAGGGAATTGATTTTGGAACTTACCTCAGCTCCACTCACCTCCTAAGCTGCAAATTTGTCCTGATAAGAGTTAGTAGCATTGGTCAAATCGGATGCTTTACCTTCCATGAAGGAAAGCTGGTCCCTAAAGGAGTTAACATTTAATTGCATGGATTCTAAAGAGATCTTAGTTGACCAAAGATCCTCAGTGAGGCCAGAGTTTTGTTTCTTTAGTTCCTGAATCTCTGCATTGAGAAACTTGATAACATTAGAAAACTTAATGAGGGAAACACAAAATGCAAACAAGATGAGGAATGCTAAAAGGAGCCCAAGAGGAAAATATTCATATATGTCGTGAAGATGATCAGACATGGCATAAGGCCTAAAGCCATTTAAGTTATCAAATGAGAAATTGTCCAAGTAAGTAGTGAATGGGGGTAACTGCTGATTTGAAACAGGTGGAATGTTAGTCCTATAGGCCATTGTAGTGAAAGCTCACCAGTAGATGTCGCAGTAGTACAAGTTTTCTGCCAAAGGTCGCAGAACAGGTCCTGGTCTGTCAGGCAGAAGCAGTGAATCAGCAGGGGTCACAGTCACACTTGCGATCCACCAACTCAGTGCTGAGAAAGGCAGAGGTGCAGACCAGAAGAAACGCTCCAAATTGTGGGCAGCAAACACAGGCCAGGCCGCTGGACCCATGGCACGATTTCTCAAGCGCCCAAATCCTCGGTCAGCATGAACCATTCACGGTGCAAGAGGCGGGGGGGGCAGAGCCGTGGGGAGCCCGCTGAGGGTAAGGAAATCCATCCTGGCATTCACAGCGAGCAAACGCGGAAAAACCCAAGGAGTCCCTAGCGGCGGGCAGAGAACCCTCTGTGGGGCTGTGGAAAAACCCAGCCCTGCCTGGCCGGGATTCTTAAAATCACCTACGTGGGGCGCCACGTGTGGAATTTAATAAATTATCACCCAGGCCAGCAATCCTTAATATATACACTTTAATAAGGGTAAAGAATACAATACCAGACCCTGGATCCCACGTGTGCATCAACCCACGATCCACGAAGAGAGATAGAGCTCTCCCACACGGACCCAGCCTTTTATACCTAATTGGGACCTGATGGTCCAACCCCGAATAATGAGCTAATGGCTAATGGTGTGGCGTGGCTATTAGCCTGATAGGCTAAAACCTTTCCCCATCAGAGTGGGGTCCATATTACTGAGCTCAACCATAACATTACTCCCTGCCACCATGGTCCATTTGTTCATGGGGCCTTTAGGTTATAACAGAGACCAGTACTAACATCAATAAATGATCATACAAGTGGCCATTAGTCCTAATAAAAATATAGGATGAGGTACACTGGCCAAATTTCTACCCACTGTAAAAATGTCCTTCAGGGTTGTTACCCGGAAAGCAGACGGAATGCTGCCATTGTCAGTTTCTGGGTGACATTTTAGCAGACAGAGTCTTCTGCAAGTAGCTCTTAATCTCCTCTTCCTCCATGATCTGGAACTGTCTTCATTTGGAAGCCAAAGAAACTGGAGTCTGAACGACCAGACAGCCATTGCAGAAAATAGGATGACTGGAAAGAGACTGAGCAGGGTTTACCAAGACTGTTAAGCTACTGCTTTCGTAAGTGGCTAGTCTCAGAATCAAGAGAAACTTAATCCAACTCCTGTTTCTGTCCTGTTTTCTTCTGTGGTAACAGGCAGCACTGCCTCTAGTATTGTTTCATGTCCTGGAGTCCTTGAAAGGACAGCTTCTGAACTATTCAGTAAGCTTTTGAGATAGGAAGGAGCTGCATGGACAGAGGCTCCCCAGTGTGAGACTGGGGCACTCCCTCACTTTGGTCAGGTATTTTTATGTGGGGATCTACCCTCTGCAGCTCAGGGCACTGAAGGAGGCACTCCCTGTCTCCTTCCACTAAACTAGTGGCAATGTGGCACATGACTTTAGTCTCAGCCTTCAGGGGGCAAAATGGGGATAGAAGAGGTTATTTTTTCAATTCAGGATTTCTAGAGGAAATTTATGAAAATCCCCTAAAGGGGACCCATTCTGTCCCAGTCTTTTATAGTAACCATTTTGGTAGGGATAGAAATATGCTTCCTTCAACTATTAGAAACGATTCTCCCCAGAAAATAATTTCCTAAGAATCTCAACAGAGGAGGCTCTGTCCCTGAGAAAGAAGTTTCACACCGTTCTACTGGTAACAGGCTCCCAGACCTTAGCACACCTGACTTCCTGATGGAAACACCACTCAGGCCAAAAAACTCAGCACATAGACAGTACCACTGCCATAACAAAACAAAAGCCCAACTCACTGGAGTCTATATTTCTATGGAAGTCTCTAAATGACTAACCTTATTTTTTTTTTTGGCTTCTGTAGTTTTGCTTCTGTCTGACTGTTCCTGTTAACTGAAGTATGTCAGCCCAGGATATGTTTTTTGTGCTTAAAAGCTCACCCTGATAAAGGTCTAGGCACTAGGATGCTGAACACCCAGTGGGGTCACCGGCCAGCTAATAAAAACTTTTTGTTGGCTTAAACCTGTGTCTAACCCCTCAACAGAGAGGCTCAGAAGAACACACTGTAGGAAGACTGCAGCTGAGACAACTGTGGGTCATTAGTGGGTGGCACCATTCCTTGACAGGGACTGTGTGGTGTGCATACATTTTGTCCTTTATTTAAAACTAAAGCTCTTGTTGGGACCCAGAACAAGGACTTGAAGAGGGCCACTGGGTCTCTCTGCTTGTCCTCTTGAAGTGGATCCGCCATTCATAAGGAAAAACCCATTTTCTTCATGTTCACTAGAGACAATGAGCCAGCTTCCGGTAAAAGATGAATCAGTGCTGTCCCTGAGTGCAGAGGAGTGGGCTGAATCCAGCTCTGGTTATAAACTCGAGGAGCTGCCAACTCAACAAAGGAAGTTTCTTACTTTT
This sequence comes from Dicrostonyx torquatus, assembly GCA_028555095.1. Classification (NCBI taxonomy): domain Eukaryota; kingdom Metazoa; phylum Chordata; class Mammalia; order Rodentia; family Cricetidae; genus Dicrostonyx; species Dicrostonyx torquatus. The sequence goes on along the minus strand of JAQHUG010000550.1, from coordinate 483,043 downwards.
AGTATTTCCTCTATGGAGTCAGTGCTTTAGGGTAATATATGGATGTACTGTGAGTGATAGGTAACTTGAGGTCCCTAAGGTTGGGATGGAGTAGATAAAGGGTAAGATCATGACTCAAATCCTCTTTGAGGTCAGTAGTCAGGCTGTGCTTGCTGGAGAGCAAGGTGGAGATGGACCAACATTAGCCTTTTGTTTCTTATACCTGAAGCAGTTGAAACCAGAGCTTCAGTGAGGCATGGCTAGATCCTTCCTGGGCTGCCATACCTAGCTGATTTATAGTTTCTGCATCCTTTTTCTTTTGCAAACAGTGTCCCTGGGTAGTTCTGGCTGGCCTGAAGCTCACTTTATATCACATGCTGGTCTCAGACTCTCAGAGATTACCTCCTTCTGTTCTCCCCGGTGCTGACATTAACGACTTGTACCATTACATGGGCTCATTTAGCCCTACTGGCCTCAACACACTGTTAGAAGATGGAACTGTTCCTTAACAGGACAGTGGTTTGATGTTCTTGTGCTGTGACCTGGAGGCTCTTAACTATGGCACTTGGCTCTTCTATGCTCTTCGTCAAGTACACTATTGAAAAGAATCTATGTGAGGCTTGCCAGTAGCTCCCCAAAACTTACAAAAGCCCAGCATGTTACGAGCTATGGATTCACAGCACAGACAGCTTCTTCACTCTGTGTCTCGGAGACAACTGCAGGAATGTGCAGCCTTAGCAGTGCAGGCTGTGCAATCCGGCCTTTAAAACTGACCGCTGTCCTTTAGGAGCGGGCCTGTGTTTTTTAAATTTATTTATTATGTATACTGTGTTCTGGGCACCAGATCTCATTATAGATGGCTGTGAGCCACCATGTGGTTGCTGGGAATTGAACTCAGCACCTCCAGAACAGCAGTCAGTTCTCTTAACCTCTGAGCCTTCTCTTCAGCCCCAGGCCTGTGTTTTAACAGTGGTACCTTAGCAAAAATTCTCCGTCCCTGGAGAGAATTGGCCCACAGGTCCTGCTCCTTGTCAAGAAACAGTGAGCTAAAGTTCTACCTGTCTGTTATGGAGAGTTGCACTCTTCTGTTAGGTGTCCTCAGGAGGCATACTGTGAGCTCCTCTAAGCGGTTAGCAATTCTGTAAACAAAGCAGCTGTTAAGAGGCTGTCAGGTTTCTGTCTAGAGAGCACTGTGTACACAGTGCATGGAGGTCAGACTCTCAGGCTTCCCAGTGATGATTAAGGAGGCTCATGTGCACAGTTCAAACCAAGTTGTTAAACGATTTTCTTTCTTTCTTTTTTTTTTTTTTTTTTTTGGTTTTTTGAGACAGGGTTTCTCTGTGGCTTTGGAGCCTGCGCTGGAACTAGCTCTTGTAGACCAGGCTGGTCTCGAACTCACAGAGATCCACCTGCCTTTGCCTCCTGAGTGTTGGGATTAAAGGCGTGTGCCACCACCGCCCGGCTGTTCCCATTTCTTATTTGACCAGGATCTTAAGCCAAACTTTAATGTGTATACTACTCTTTTATATCTGTGGTGCAGAAGGAGACTTATCTTGGTGATTATTCCATGTGATTTTAGGAAGAATGTGTGTATCTTGACTCATTTGAAGTATAGATCAAAAGTAAATGCAGGTAAATGATCACATCTTTGATTTAAACTATACTCTATTTCATTATTCACTGACAGGAATTCTGTTGGTTTTCTGACTATTCTGATCGTTTTAATCCCTCCCCACTTCATTTTATGAGACAGGATCTTATACTGTACTACAGCAGTTGTGCCATAACTCAGTGTACCCCAGGATGGTCTTAAGCTTGAGTCCATGATCTAATGTGGGATTCCCATCTGTATGCTATGAATATGTTTTATTACTATTGGTTATTAAAGAAGCTGTTTCGGCCAATGGCTTAGTAGAATAAAGCCAGGCAGGAAATCCAAACAGAGAAATAGAGATGCCATGTAGCTGCCAAAGGAGTAACATGCTGGCACTGGTAAGCCACAGCCTCATGGCAATACACAGATTAATAGAAATGGGTTAAGATGTAAGAGTTAGCTAGAAATACACCTAAGCTATTGGCCAAAAGTATTGTAATTAATATAATTTCTGTGTTATTATTCAGGTCTGGGCGGCCAATAAAACAATGACCTGTCTCCACTTACAATGATCTTGCCTCAGCATCCTGAATGCTGGCATCACAAGTGTGAGCTGATTGTCTGTCTATAGAAAACATTTGAGTGAGGCAGGGTATGTTCAAATAGGGAGTCATGAAATGTAGGCTGCTGTTGAACTCCCCTTGTACCTGAAATACCCTTGAACTTCCAATCCTCCTGATTTCATTTTCTAAATGTTGGTATTACAGGAGTTTGGTGTAGGGGTTCCTTATGTTTATGTATTGCTTTCATTGGTTAATCAATAAAGAAACTGCTTGGCCTGATAGGGCAGAACTTAGGTAGGCAGAGAGAACAGAACAGAATTCTGGGAGGAAGAAAGCAGAGTAAGAGAGAGCCACAAATGGAGACACCAGGTCAGAAATGCTAAATCTTTCCCGGTAAGCCATGACCTCATGGTTATATACAGATTAATAGAAATGGGTTAAATCAAGATGTGATAGTTAGCCAATAGGAGGTTAAAGCTAATGGCCAAGCAGTGTTTTAATTAATACAATTTCTGTGGTTATTTCAGGTGTAAGCTAGCCAGGTGGCCGGGATGAAAAGCAGGCCCTCTCTTCCTCCTGTTACAGAAGTTCACTGCCATAATGACTCTATTTCCTTAAGGCTAGATTTTCTTCCCTCTAGTAGTAGGGATCCAATCCAGTACTTTTCACTTGCTGGCAAGTACTCTGCCACTAAGCTTTTCACTCCAAGCCACACACTGTTTTCCCCATAATTATGTGTGTTGTGTTTGGAGCCACTTTACTGGGGTCTGAATGGTGGACTGGACTGACCTGAAGATGAGGGCCACCAAAATACCAGTTGTGGATTGGTTACATTGAGATGTCTTCTGGGGAAGTGAAGACCTGTCCACCCATGATTCTCTCAGAAGTCTACATCTGGTATACTGTGTGGACTTCATGCGATTTTCTGTTGAGATATAAACTGGAAAGCTTGTTTTTCTTTAGGGTGTATACTGCAGGGCAGCATTAGTCTTTAGTAATCACTACATACAGACCATCTAACTGTCTACAGTGGGTACTTCCTAAAAGCACTGGTCATCTTTATACTTATTGTATTCTGGTTTGATATTATTCATGTAAAGTCCAAAAGTTATTTTCAGGTCTTAAAATACAGATCAAGTGTCATAATTGCTATTACATTTGGACTTGAGTAAAGTACTTACAGGCAAGGGTTAAATGACTTTTTTCCTGTTAGCTCATTTTCCCTTTAACAAACTGATACACATGAGTAGTGCTACCAGTGCAGCTCATTGATCCAATGCCCACTATTGTTTGTTGCTGATGGAGGGGAGCAAGGATGATCTAGCTATGTCTGTGAATTTGAAGCATATTAATAGATGTTCAGAAGAGTAATGGGTTGAAAAAGTAATAGAGTTTATATAAATCACTTATGTTGAGTAATTTTTCAGTTATATTCATGTGATATGAATGTGTCCTCATGCATTGAAATTTTAAGTATTGTGAGGAGGAATTTTTTTCTTAAAATTTATTATATATACATACACTACACACACACACACACACACACACACACACACACACACACACACCAGAAGAGTGTGTCCCCATCTCGATATAAATGGTTGTGAGCCACCATGTGGTTGCTGGGAATTGAACTCAGGTCCTCTGGAAGAGCAGTCAGTGCTTTTAACCTCTGAGTTATCTCCCCAGCCCTCTTTCCTTCTTTTTGATGCTCAGGTTGTCCTAGGTTTGTGTGGAGCCAGTTTAAGCCGGGTCCTCTGCTCCTGACAGGTTACCATCGCTGAGCACTTCTTCCTTTGCAGGCTTGTTTGAGAATGCTTGGCCTCAAACTGAGACCCAGTTCTCCTTCATGGAGCTCTGTGAACTGAAGGTTTAAGCCAAGAGTAACTCTGAAGCTTTACACTATCTTGTGAATGGATCAAAACTGAAGTCAGTGATTAAACAGATGACTTTTATGAGACTTTAGCTTGTCAGACAAAACTATGATAAGTCTAAATCTCCTCAGTGCTCCAAAAGATTTAGTAGTAGGTTTAAAATTCCTTGGGAACCACAAACCAGCATGTCCCCTCATGGTCTTGTCTATGAGGATGCAGGTGTGAACAAGCTGATTCGTCTGTTGAGGTCTCCAGCCATGCCTCTCTGGGGTCCCCTACCCTCGAGGAGGAATTTCTAAGGGGAAGCAGGCTCTTACAGAATCTTCAGGCTTCACTTTCACACCTTTATTCAAAGTCCTCTATAGGCCTCCATGCAGATATACCCCTGACATATGCCAGGCTTTAGTGCCATTCCTTAGCTGCAGAGAGAGATTCCATAATCCCTTTCTTGTATCTACAAGATAGAAGGTAGATGGATGGATGGATAGGTAGAAAGAAAGAAAGAAAGAAAGAAAGAAAGAAAGAAAGAAAGAAAGAAAGAAAGAAAGAAAGGAAGGAAGGAAGGAAGGAAGGAAGGAAGGAAGGAAGAAAGAAAGAAAGAAAGAAAGAAAGAAAGAAAGAAAGAAAGAAAGAGAAAGAAAGAAAATTTAGCTGTTACATACTTAATGTAGGGATGGAGTTTTTTGAATCAGGAAGTTAATACACAAAGTAGAAATTATTATTACTTTGTAAGAAAGCTGAAAGCACAGGGTTCAGTCTTTCTTCATTTTTCCCCCATTCTAGGAAGAGCAAAGCCTAGAGGATCATCTCCCAGATAAGCTTTACTGTCTGCAAGGGTGAAGCTGCACTGTGGGGGCAGAAATCATCATGTCCTGAGAGCCTTTTTCCAGGAAGTGGGGATGTTTTTTAATACATATTGGATGAGTACAGAGACAATAGTTAATCAAATAACATCTGACTAAAGGTCTAGTTATACTTTAACTTCAGTCACATTATGAATGAAAAATAATGATAAAATTGGCAGTTGCAATTAATACGGCCATCTGCTTATATGCCACTTTAATGTAACTATAAACACACAAGCACATGTAAATAACATATTTACACCTAGCCACATATGCAGTTCTCTTTAGTTGAAACTGGAAAAAAAATTTTAGGTGGACTTGCAGTGGGTTTCCTTTGCCATGGATCCCTGGGGGTATGGCTAGGCCAGACAGCATACCAGGTGTAGATGGCTAAGTGGTATATAGTGCCCTTGGGGCTTTTCAGAGCGGAGGAGGATAGAAGTCATATGGCCCATGTATCAGCAGGAAAAGTAGACACAGTACAAAGAAAGACAACATTTCCATCGTGGGGGTGGAGGAGGAAGGGGGCTAGAGCTGGAGCTTGCTTTGGAAGCATCTTTCCCTAGGAAGAAAAGCAGCAAAGGCAACTAGCTGCTCTCAGCCAGACTGTTCTGGAGAATGTTAACAGGTTTTGTAAAGGAGCATAAAATGGGCAGAGAAAGCCATTTCTGTGGCATGGAAGGACTGCAGCCTATCAGAAGTGTTAGGAATTTTCCTAATGCAAGCTCTCTGCCTATGCAAAAATCCCAATTAAGCCAAATCACAACAAGTCAAATTAAAAATATCCAGGTTTAGTGGGATTCCTGTGCTCTCGGGTGGCCCCAAGGGGGAACCAGGAAACCGCAAACGCAACCACCGGGGGAGTGAAAAGAGACCACAAGGGAACTTTCCCCGGAAGCAGTTTAAATAGACTGAGGGAATGGTCAAGATTTTTGCTCATCTTGACCCTCCTCTGGGGAAGGGTCAAGGTTTGATGAGCACAGGGACAGGGCCTCCAAAGATGGTGGCCCGAGACTGGGGCTTACATTCCAGACTGTTTGTATAAGAAGTAACACGAAGCTGAAGTGATATTTTGACTAACATTTAGGCTCTCTTAGGAAAAAGGGGTGTTGACTCAAGTCTGGCTACTTCTTGGGAGCATGGGATGACGTGGGGAAGAGGAGAGCTAGGTGTTGGTGGGTCCACGCTCAGTGAGAGGTGTGGCTGAAAAGGCATCCCGTGTACTGTCATCCTGGAGAGCCAAGCATCTGTTCCTTGGGGGAGGTGAGAAGGCAGGTGTCTAGGAAAAAAATATTGTTATCACCAAAGATGAGTGTGCCAGGATGAGAAGCAGGGAGGCCCTTCCTTGTGGCATCCTGGAAAACCGGAGGTGGAAGGTCCTGTCTGCTGGACAGACCAAGTATCCTGAGTAGGTGCCCGCTTGAGCCTGAAGAGATGGTACCAACATGGGTGTCCCAAGAACTTGGCAGTTGAGGAGGTGGTAAGGATTACTGTGTGAGGTCCTGTCCATCGAAGTTCAGGAGACCTAGGAGTTAGCTGTTTGAGGAGTACTCTGTCCCCTGGGGAGAGCGGGGCATGTTTAGGGGCATTAGGGTCCACTGCTGTGGGGGCAGGGAGACAACTGTCAGCGTGTGAATGGAGAAGGGACCTTAAAAGGAAGAGGTAGGGTAGGTATCCCGCCAGTGGAGGAGTTTGGACTGGGAGGTGATGGTTAAGGAGATGGTTAGCGAGTAAGGGCAATGGGGAGAAGGGAGGGCCAAGATAACCTGAGTTCAATGGAGAGCTTGGTTAGCTGTTATTTGATGAGTCCATTGGCCCTCTCCATCTTTCCCAAGGATTGTAAATGGTAGGGAGTGTGGAATTTCCAGATGTTGAGAGCTTCTGACACAAGCTCCATGACCCTGGAAATGAAGGCTGGCCCATTGTCCATCTGGATGGTTCGTGGGACACCAAACCAAGGAATGATGTGGTCCAGGAGTACCTGAACCACCACATCTGCTGTTTCCCTGGAGACTGGACATGCTTCTATCCATCCTGTAAAACTGTCCGCAAGTGTTAAGACATACGAAGTTTTTTTATGGGTAGGCATATGAGTGAAATCAACCTGCCAATCTTTGCACAGTTGGTGTCCACAAAGCTGGTATAGAGACTGATGTATGTGGAGAGCCCCTTGTGGGTCGGCCTGGGTACACATTTGGCAAGAGGAGTAAACCTGTAAACTAGAATCTCGGAGATGGGTGGGGTCAAAAAGGGGCTCCAAGAAGTGGAACAAAGCTTTGGGGCCTATGTGTAAGGTCTGGCGGATGTCTGAAATGTTTGACAATGCCTGGTCTTGAGGGAGAATGAAAAAGTTATTTAAATAGAACCATCCATCCTTTATTTTTGTGTCCCTGAACCGGCTAAGGATATCTCAACCCAGCAAAGGTGCTGAGAAAACAGGTATTACTAAGAAAGAATGAGAAAAAAGTTGTCCTGCAAGAATGCAGGGCAGTGGCAAGGAACGGGTCCCATTTACCCCCAAAACTGAAATTGGTGAGGAGACTATAAGGCCCAAGTGAGATGTTAGAACAGAATAAGTAGCTCCCGTGTCCAAAATAAAAGCAATGGACTTACCCGCTATTTGCAGCTTTACCCTAGGCTCAGATAGGGTTACGAGATATTCCAAGTCTGGGGAGCATGAATCCTCTGCAAGGCTGAGAATTTCAAAGGCTAGCATAGTTTCACTTGCCAATGTTGGTGAGGCAGGTCAGAGGACAAGCCTGCATGGGGGCATTGTGATTTCCAGTGTCCAGGTTGCTGGCAGATAGGGCATAACCTCAGAGGAGGCGTAGTGCAGTATCATGCCACGTGACCATTTAGGCCACACTTGAAACAGCTTGCCTGTGATATTGACTTAGGCTGGGCTCCACCAGGGTAGAGCCTTGTGGTTGGCTTCCCTTGTTCCCCTTCCTGTGACCTTAGGGCAGCTGCCAAGGCCTGGGCCTGCAGATTAGCTGCCTGTTGTAGCCTGGTCTGTTGGGAAGACTCAGCTGTTTCTTCTCGAGCATCAAAAACTTTAAAGGACATTTTCACCAATTCCCGTATAGGGGTTTGGGGACCCTCTTCAACCTTTCTTAACTCCTAATATCTGGTGCTAACTGAGAAATAAAATGGGTAGCTAAGACCGTGGCTCCTGCTAGAGAGGCTGGATCTAGTCTGGTATATAGGACCATGGTCTCTTGTAACCAATTTTAAAAAACAGCTGGATTTTCATCTGGTAGCTGTGTAACCTCTCGGAGTTTGTCAAAATTAACTACTTTTTCCTAGATCATTTCCATATCCTGAAGGAGACAATGAACTATGATGTCTCTCCTCTGTCAGTCGCTTTGGCCAGGTTGGTAGTCCCAGTGTGGTTCTGTGGCCGGCACAGCCACTTCTCCCACAGGAGTCTGGTCTGCATATTGCCTAGCTGCTACCTGAATTCTATTTCACTCCTCAGGAGTGAGAGTAGAAGCTTGGATGATGTAATAATCATGCCAGTTTAGATCGTAGGTCTGGGACAAATAACAAAACTCTTTGATATAAGCAGAAGGATTAGTGGAAAAGGAACCCAGCTGCTTTTCTATCTGAGAGAGATCTGGAAGAGAAGAGGGAACATGAACTTTCATTATGCCATCGACTCCCGCCACCTCCCAGAGAGGGCAGAGGAGGGCAGAGCTATGCTGGGATCTGGTATGGGAGGAGACTGGGGAGGACTGGGAGGGACTAGCCCAGTGCGCAGAGGGGATGTGAGGGTGGAGAGATGAGGGGGAGAGGAAGGTGGGTAAGGTGGAAGTTGACCTTGAACTTCCAGATTGGCAAGGGAGGGGGTAGACAGGGAAGGAGAGAAATGTGAAGAATGTTGCTCCACAGGAGGGGGTTGGGTAATGTGGGTTTGAGGGGGTGGGGAGGAGCCAGTGCCTCTGGCTGCATGGTCCAGCTGGAATTGTCGGGGTCCCAATTCCCAGATGACTGGGAATTTGGAGGTATTGTGACCTTAGCTACCAAGACTGGTGTCGCAAGAAACTGGCTACTAAGGGAGGGACAAGAGTGCAGAGCCCCCAAACCATGGACATATGTAAGCTCTGCCCATTTGTCCTTATGGTGACAAAAACTTTCTAGGTCCTGGAGGACAGTAAGCTCAAAGCTTCTGTTGGCCAACACGTCCCATTGTTAAGACCGTATTAAGGCCAAATCTTGCCGGGTGGTGGTGGTGCACGCCTTTAATCCCAGCACTCGGGAGGCAGAGGCAGGTGGATCTCTATGAGTTCGAGACCAGCCTGGTCTACAAGAACTAGTTCCAGGACGGGCTCCAAAGCTACAGAGAAACCCTGTCTCGAAAAACCAAAAAAAAAAAAAAAAAAAGGCCAAATCTTGGTACATAGGGAAATTAGCCGTTTGGGACAGACTGTGTTGGACAGTCCCAATTTATAAAGATTTTGTAAGAGGCATCCCAGAGGTGACAGCAGATCTGGCTTTGAACTGCAAGTGCCCATTTTAAAGTCTATGCCCCACCGCGTGGCGTAAGTCTATTACAGCACGTCCGCTAAAATAGCTCTTAGGCCTAATGGGGTCATAGAAATTGAAAGCTAGGCATCCCTAAAGCAAACAAAGTCCATCTCAGCTAGACCTGGTCTTACAGGTCCAGCTGCTGAGCTGAGATCAAACTCTTGGCGTGGGCCTGCGGCTTCCACAAGAGTCTGATAATTGACAAAAGTAAGTATGAATGGGTTCCCCAAGACCTATGGCATAGACAAGAAAAAGGGACTCACCAAGACGCAGCCACTGGCAGCCCAGAAGCCAGTTTTAGTGGCGTGGAGAGCTCATATTGTGGAGTAGGGAGCTTTCGATGCATGGCCTATGGCCACACAGAAAGGCCACCCTACCCAGTGGAACCTCCAAGTTGTTAGGAATTTTCCTAATGCAAGCTCTCTGCCAATGCAAAAATCCCAATCAAGGCAAACCACAAGTCAAATTAAAAATATTCAGGTTTAATGGGATTCCTGCACTGTCAGGTGGCCCCGAAGGGAAACTAGGAAGCCACGAATGCAACCATCGTGGTGGGGGGGGACCATAAGGGAACTTTCTGGGGAAGCAGTTTAAATAGACTGAGGGAGTAGTCAAGATTTTGGCGGGCTAGTTTTGCCCTCCTCCGGGGAGGGGGTCAAGGCTTGGTGGGCACAGGGATGGGGCCTCTAATGATGAAGGACAGAGACTGGGGCTTACAGTAGGTAAGATTCAGGACTAGGCTTAGGCAGGCAGGACTGTAACGGAGAAGCTGAACAGGAAAAGGAAGAGAGGTATAGAAGCAGACAGATAAAGGCTTGAACATGGGAACTCAGATCATATTCCTTCTGTTCCATAAAAAAATTGCAAAGGCTTTAGAGTAAGGAAGCCAGGACTAGGGAGATGGCTCAGCACTGCACTTGCTTCTTTCCCAAAGGACCTGGGTTCAACTCCCAGAACCCACATGGCAGCACCAACTGCCTGTAACCCCAGTTCCAGAAATTTGACACCCTCACAAACTCAAAACACCAGTGGACATAAAGATAGATAGATAGATAGATAGATAGATAGATAGATAGATAGATAGATAGATAGCTGGGCAGTAGTGGCACAGACATTTAATTCCAGTACTTGGAAAGCAGAGGCAGTAAATCTCTTTGAGTTTGAGGTCAACTTGGTATACAGAAAGTTCCAGAGCAGACTCCATAGTTACACAGAGAAACCCTGTCTTGAAAAAGCCAAGATAGATAATAGATAGATAGATAGACAGACAGACAGACGGATAGATAAGAAGCAAAAGTGTGCCCATCAAAATCCCAGCAAAATTCTTCAAAGACCTCGAAAGAACGGTACTCAACTTCATTTGGAAAAGCAAAAAACCCAAGATAGCCAAAACAATCCTGGGCAATAAAAGAACTTCTGGAGGCAACACAATCCCTGACTTCAAACTCTACTACAGGGCTAAAGTAATGAAAACAGCCTGGTACTGGCATGAGAACAGACAGGAGGACCAATGGAACTGAATAGAAGACCCAGATATCAATCCATACATTTTCGAACACTTGATCTTTGATAAAGAAGCAAAAAATATCAAATGGAAAAAAGAAAGCATATTTAAAAAATGGTGCTGGCATAACTGGATATCAACATGTAGTAAGAATGAAAGACCCATTTCTATCACCGTGCACAAAACTTAAGTCCAAATGGATCAAATACCTCAACATAAAGCCAGCCATACTGAACCTTATAGAAGAGAAAGTGGGAAGTATACTTGAACACATTGGCACAGGGAACCACTTCCTATATAGAAATCCAGCAGCACAGACACTGAGAGAAACAATTGATAAATGGGACCTCCTGAAAATGAAAAGCTTCTCTAAAGCAAAGGACATAGTCAACAAGACAAAACGACAGCCTACAGAATGGGAAAAGATCTTCACTAACCCCACATCAGACAGAGGGCTGATCTCCAAAATATACAAAGAACTCAAGGAATTGGACACCAAAAGATCACATAATCCAATAAAAAAAAAATGGAG
>JAQHUG010000550.1:431789-463827 GCA_028555095.1 Dicrostonyx torquatus | reverse complement strand
GACCTCAAGAAGAGCAAGTCTGATTGCATGTGGGTTGGTACCCTAACTCCCACCTCTGTGAAAAGGGCACTGAACAGGTCTAGTGTTCTCTGGGTGGATGACATCTGGACAAACGTTAGTACATGTTCCATTTTAGCAGAGATCAGACCTCTGCTCTTGCCTGTTGCAAAACAAAAAGGGGAACTGTAGAGAGCTGCGTGGAGCTGCGCCATTAAGATGGTGCCGGCTTCCATCCTCCGCCCTCACGACGGTGAGCACTCTTTGGGGTAAATAATTCCTTATTAGGCTATGGCTGGAATCATGTGATTGCTTGTGTATGCGTGGACCAATGGGTAGTGCCCACGTAGCTGTCCAGGGTTGGCTGCCCAGACCTACTTAAGGGCTGGGAGAGGCTTGCCCAGAGATAGACATCGCTGTCAAAAGGCCTGAATAAACTGTTTAAAGAAGAGCTCTGGTGTTGCATCATCCTTGCTGGTCGAGGTAGTCGTGACAGCCCACCAACAGCCATGCTTAATAAAATAGTACTTCAGGAGCAGAAATGTCTTCATCATTCCTTTAGTAGAGAGTATAGTTCAGAATGATTTCCCCACCCAACATCAAGATTGATAGGTATCTGTTGAATGACCAGAAAGGACGTTTCCTGAGAAGGGGATGTATTACCACACTAACCCAAGATTGACTCCAGGAAAACAGTGAAGATAGTCTCTAGTGGTCTCACTCCAGGGGACCAGGACTACCAGGAGTGCGAGGGTCAGGGAAAGGAGCAGAGGAACATCAAATGGCAGGTGGTGTCTTAAGTCACCGTTCTATTGCTGTGAAGAGACACCATGACCATGGCAACTCTTACAAAAGAAAGCATTTACTTCAGGGATGGCTTATGGTTTCAGAGGCTTAGCCATTATTATGGTGGGAGCAAGGTGGCACATATGGCTCCAGAGCAGTAGCTGAGAGGTACATCCTGACCCACAGTAGGCAACAGGCAAAGGTTGAGCCTGATATGATCCTTTGAAACTCCAAAGTCTACCTCCAACAGCATGTTTCCTCCAACAAGTCCACACCTCTTAATCCTTCCAACCCTTTCAAAGAATATTAGTCCCTCGTGACTAAGCATTTATATATATGAGCCTATAGGGCTATTTTTAGTCAACACCATAAATGGAAAGACAAGGGAAGGAGCTACTTATAGTGCAGGCCTGTACTGAGGAGACAACACACACTTGAAAGGAGTCTGCAGTGAGATAAAGTTACAGGGCTGGAGGGACAGGGAAGAAGGGTGTTGCTTCCTTTGGAGGCTCACACAGTTGACTCCTGCAGTAACTAGTGAGTAGTCAATGTTGGTGGACAAACATTTCTCCTGGCTGGCCATTGCTGGGCAACACGACACCTAGGGAAATGAAATCAACCATCTAGAAAAACTGAGTTGCTTTAGGACTAGGAACCAGTTTACTAGTTATTGTTAATAGTTTACATATAGTTTTCCTTGTTTGGTGCAGGACAATTCTGTATCCTGTCAATCATGTTTTAAATAAATGCTGATTGGCCAGGTAGGAAGTGTGGGTGGGTCAACCAGACAGGAAGTAGAGGCAGAGCGAGGAGAAAGTCTGGGAAGCAGGAAGCTTCCCTGGCATTCCTGCGCAGATCTCCAAGGAGCAGCATGTGTCCCTGTCCCAGCTGAGAAAAGGTACCGGCCATGTGCCTGGCATGGATGGGAACAATGGGTTAATATAACTTATGGGAGTTAGTAAGAAGCCTGAGATAATGGGCCAATCAGTGTATAACTTAATGTAGACTCTCTGTGATTTTCTTTGGGGCTTGCCGGCTGTGGGGTACTGGGCAGGACAGAAACCCCAACAAGCAGGACCCTCATGTTACACTTGTTTATCAGGCTAGAAAAGAAACTCACTAAAGAGGTGTAAAGTGTAAAAAAAAAAAAGGTTGAGACATTAAAAGACAATGTGGTAATGCAAATCTGAATAAAAAATGAATTAGGTACAACTTTTGGACTCATCAAGATAGGATAGATATGGAGCACTTTCTCTGAAAATGACAAACGGAAATGAACTAGACATTGTTGATATATTTATTGCCTTATATATAATGTACTTATTGTATAAAGTTTTTCTCATACTACTTATTGATGTGGGATTCCCCTCTGTATGTTATGAATATCACTGGTTAATAAAGAAGCTGTTTTGGGCCTGTGATAGTGCAGAGAAAACTAAACTGAATGCTGGGAGAACGAAGGCAGAGTTAGGGAGAAGCCATGGAGCTGCCACCAGAGACAGACATGCTGGAACATTGCTGGTAGGCCACGAGCCTTGTGGTAAAATATAACATAGGAATTGGCTAACCAAAGATATAAGAGCTAACTAATAAAAAGCTAGAGCTAATAGGCCAAGCACTGATTTAATTAATACGGTTTCTGTGTGATTATTTTGGGAGTCTGGGTGGCTGGGGAATGAACAATCTCCTACAAGTTATAGCCTTTTTTAATTTTAGACAAAAAAGGGAAAAATACTGTGGTATATTATATGTTTTAATAAAGACTGTAACGATGTTAATTATCATGGTTCAACCAAAAGTGGAGGAACTATACAAACAGCTTGGCTCTGGCTAACAATAACCACCACCACCTAGTTAATATTAACTGTCTATAAATCCTTGGGAGGCAGGCAGGACCAGGTTACCATTTCCAAGAGAAAAACAGTAATGCCATGCTCAGAAACACTTGAGTTGTTCCTCCTTTTCTTCCACTGTTTCTATCCATGCTACCAGTGCCCTGAACACACACAGTGTGTGAGAGAGAGAGAGAGAGAGACAGAGAGAGAGAGAGAGAGAGAGAGAGAGAGTAGTGTGTGTTCATGAACACTATATCTTATTTAGGGCTCAGCATGGAGCCACATATTCTCTGACACCCCAAACAGCCATCATGCCCAGCCCCTATAGTCACCCATGAAGCTCCCAGCTCAGTCTCAGCTTGAGTTCTCCAGTCACCAAGCACAGCATGCAATATCTTCAGCAATGGAGCCTTACCATCTAGTTCTGGTGAGCAACTAACAGCACTGGCAATAGCATGTGCTGTGTGTTTGGGGGTGTTCTCCAGAGATAACAACTCCAAGAAAGACAGCCCACTTGTGGCACTGCATTTTCACCAACATATCTTCTGGAAACATTTTCCATGTACACAGGATACCTTCATTTAAACTCTTCAACCATTGTTTTAACATTTGAAGAAACAGGCTACTGAGTTGTTTTTTTTTTCACTTAAAAAATTACATATATGCACATCTCTTGTGTGGGGTTATGGTTATGTGCATGAATGCAGGTGTCTATGGAGGCCAGAAGATGTTGGTAAGCCAACTGACTTAAGTGCTGGGCCAGGCGGTGGTGACACATGCCTTTAATCCCAGCACTCAGGAGGCAGAGGCAGGCAGATCTCTAAGCTCGAGGCCAGCCTGATCTACAAGAGCTAGTTCCAGGATAGGCTCCAAAGCTACAAAGAAACCCTGTTTCGAGAAAAAAAAAGAGACTTTAAGTGCTGGGAACCAAACTAGGGTCCTTAGCAAGAGCAATAGATGCTCCTGACTGCTAAATCATTTCTCTAGTGTTGAGGATTTTTCTCATTCATTGCATTACTTGTGAGTTTGAATAAGAATGGCCACCATAGGCTCATATATTCAAATACTTAGGAATCAGGGTGTGGCTTGAGGATTAGAATGATAAGGTCTGGCCTTGTTGGAGTATGTCATTGGGGTAGGCTTTAAGGTTTTAAAAGCGGACACCAGGCCTGCTGCCTATGGATCAAGATGCAGAACTCTCAGCTACTTCTTCAGCATTATGTCTGCCTGAATGCTGCCATGCCTCTGGTCATGAAAATGGACTAATAAATCTCTGAAACTGAAAGCAAGCTCCAATTAAATGGCTTCTCTCATAGTGTTGTCATGGTCCGTCATGGAGTCTCTTCACAGCAACAAAACAGACTAAGATGTGTTTTACCAAAAGTTCCCAGAATTTCCCATGTGCCTGCCCTGTGCACATGCCCTTCTGCCTGTCACTGTTTCAGCTCACATGGATGCTTTGCTAACTTTGTGGAACTTACAGGATAGCATTAGGTCAGTGGCGAAGTAAAAGAAACCTTTTTACACAGGGGTCTCAGGACCGCTGAAGGCCCATAAGCCAACATCCCAAACAAGTGCCAGCTGCGATGGGAGTCAGGAGTTAAGAGGACAATAAATAAAATGTTAACAAGATCCAAAAGCATGAAGATTCTGTCCCCTGTACCAAGTGTTTCTATTACTCATTCACACCATTTCTTCACATGATCAATGCTGAGCTGAGGATGCAGTTCAATTGTTAGCTTGCTAATCATGAGTGAGGTCACAAGTTCCATCCCCAGCACAAAATGAAACCTGCCTCAGCTATGACACCCTATCTCAAGAAAAAATATGTTGGCACCATGTTATACATAGGTTAATACTACCTCAGTTAGGTCTATTCCGCCCAGTTATTCTCCATCCCCACCCAGGGTGCTGCCACAAGTCTGCTGTGTACCTTCTCACCAGGCTTAGTAGGAAAGAGCTGGTTCTTGTCCTAACTGGCCAAGAGCTCAGGCACGCTTCCGTCTGCAACCCGACGGCTCCCTGGGTTCAACAATCTCAGGAATCGAGCTGTACCACACTGTTGTTGCTTCCTCTGGTGCCTCCAGCTACCAACAGTGCTGGGCTAACAATCACACACACCTTTTAAGGATAACTGGCCACCTCAGCTATACTTTCCCATTAAACATTTGCACAAACTTAAAACCTTCAGAGACAGAATATATGTTATCAGTCTTCTGTATGGGGCTACTACTCAGGCCTCCATCTCCATGCTCTGTTAAGAGCTTTTTATTTGTAGTAAGTTCAGACTTTAGGGGTAATTTCTCTCACTGTGACCCCATTCTACCTCCTCGCTTCATTCTTTACATGGGCTCCAGGTTTGGGATCTCACAAAGAATTGGGTTGTTTTAGGAAGTACAGATTTAATCTGTAATCCCTCATCTCTTCCATCTCATTTCTTTTCTCTGTACCTTTCCTGTCAAGACCTGGTGTCTCTCCTTGCTGTAATAGCTGCACGTGTGGATAAGTTCCTGCTAAGCTGCCACTTCAGCCTATTACATGTCCCAGTGCCTGCAACAAGGAGCATGATTCTGATGGTGGTATGTCGCATAGATAAGTCTTTCAAGGACTGTAAGATTCTCTAGGCTTGGATGCAGCACCTTCAGAAGGCACCACTCCAGTGCTGTGAGCACTTAACATCAGAGACAAGGCAAGTGTTCCAGCTGTGCACAGGTCCAGGCAGTCTTAGCTTCATTCCTGTGGCTAGAATAAAATACCTTGACCAAAGCAATTTAGGGGAGAGAGGGTTTATTTTAGCTCATGGTTCCAGGTTACAATCCATTACTGTGGGCCAGACACAGTGGCAGAAGTTGACACAGGTCACATTGTATCCATAGTCCCAAGGCAGACAGCAAGGGATGCCTGTGATCAGCTCCTTCTGTCCTTTTTTATTCTCCCTCATAGCTGGGCCCAAAAGCTAACCTAACCCAGATAATTCAGCATTGAGATTCTTTCCCAGGTGGGTCCAGAGTGTATCAAGTTGACAACTGAAGCGAACCAAAATCCCACCCGACACAAAAGCCAGTCTCCTCTCCTCGATGTTTCACACTGACGCAAATACAACATAACTTTAAAAGTCCCTATAGAGTGCACTTTGTCTGTCCCAGACAGGGCACCAAAGACAGGGACAAAGAATGATTCTACCCAAGTGTGGCTTGAGGAATCACTGAGTTTAACTGGGGGTATTTACAAGCCCCCAGGCAGTCACTGTAAAGGAAATGTTCGTCTCCCAGCAACCATTAAGCTCCCACAATCCTTACACTTACAGAACTGCTCACCATCTATCACTCTAAGTTTCTGAAAGAACTGTGACCTTGAAAACTTCAGTTTTTGTTTTTGCTTGGAAAACTATTCCCAATACAAGTGACTTGGAGAATGTGAGGGAGCAATGATATCTAAAGCCTTACATTCACATTTTCTGTCATGAGAGTTCATTCATGTTGCTGAAAGCACATGTGACACCTGAAGCCTTTTCCACATTTTTGAACGTGTGGCCTTTTACCACTATGAGTTTTCATGATTTTAAGGCAAATGGGGATAAATGAAAGACTAACCATATCCTGTACATTCATAGGGCATTTGCCCAGCAGGAATTAACTTACTTCTCTAAAAGAAGTGTGACAAGTGACACCACATTAGTAACAAACAAAAACTTTGCCCAAAGTGAATTCCTTCATGGAGCTGAAGGACACCCTGACCCCTGAAAAGCTATGCCACACAGTTTACATATAAAAGGCTCATCCCTGTCCTTAGTTCCCAGAAGTGTTTTATGTCGATGGGGGAAACGTTTACATTCAAAGTTTGTTGCCAATATCTGTTCTTTCATTCATTTGAAGGAAATGGAGATAAAGGAAGTAGATATTGCTGACATTCATACGGGTTTTCCACTCCATGAACAGACTGATGCCGCTTAAAGGAACTATGCCGGCTGAAGGATCTGCCACACTGAACACACTGGTACGGTTTTTCTCCAGTGTGTCTTCTTTCATGTGACCGAAGGTAAGAGCGATGTGTGAAGGTTTTCCCACATTCTTTGCATTCATAGGGTTTCTCTCCAGTGTGGCTTCTTTCATGAAATCGAAGATAATTATAACTTGAAAAGGCTTTGTTACAATGTTTACATTCATAGGGTTTTTCTCCAGTGTGAGTTCTTTCATGCAACCGAAGTGAAGACTGACACCTAAAAGCTTTCCCACACAGCTTACACTCAAAGGGCTTTTCACCTGTGTGGGTTCTTTCATGCACTTGAAGTAAAGAGGGGTAAATGAAGGACTTACCACACTCTTTACACTCATACAAGGTTTCTCCACCATGAGTTATTTTATGTCTATGATAGGAAGCCTGACACCTGAAGGCTTTCCCACACTCTTGGCATTCATAGGGTTTTTCTCCTGTATGAATTTTTTCGTGTAACTTCAGAGAAGTAAGCCATCTAAAAGCTTTCCCACATTCTTTACATTCATAGGGTTTTTCTCCAGTATGAATTCTTTTATGTAACTTAAGGGTCCTGTGACTTCTAAAAAATTTCCCACATTGCTTACATTCATAGGGCTTTTCTCCAGTATGAATTCTTTCATGTAATTTGAGGGCCCTGGTATATCTAAAGGTTTTCCCACACTGTTTACACTCACAGGGTCTCTCCTCAGTATGAATTCTTTCATGTAACTGAAGGGCACTGAGATACGTGAAGGCCCTACCACACTGTTTACATTCGTAGGGTTTTTCTCCAGTATGAATTCTTTCATGCAAATGAAGGGCACTGAGACCTCTGAAGGCTTTCCCACAGTCTTTACATTCGTAGGGTTTTTCTCCAGTGTGAATTCTTTCATGTAATTGGAGAGCACTGGGATACCTAAAGGCTTTACCACATTCTTGACACACATAGAGTTTTTTTCCAGTATGATTTCTTTCTTGTTTTTGAAGGGAACTAGTAGTTTTATCGCACTGATTACCTTCATAATCATTTTCGTCAGTCTGGCTTCCACCAGCTTCCTTGTAGTCATAGCTGTGATGTCCGTTATAAGTTAGGTGGTATAGTCCATAGGATTTTAAACACACCTCACACTCAGAAGGCCCACTCGAAGTCTGAGTTTCCGCGTATCCTTCAATACTTGTAAGAAAATTCGAGTCCTGTGGCTTCTCTTTATAGTCTTCATGTTCATACTGTGTATATTCAGAGTGAGATATGATGTGCCTATTAAAAGATGAATGACATGTGAAAATTTCTCCACCCACACTGCTGCTCATATTGAGACTGGTATATGGATAAGGCTGTCCCACCCTGACCACTTTCTTCGGTATCACAGAGTACCTATAAATGTAGCTACTGTGTGAAATGACAAGCACATTAGTCACAGTTGTTTTACCACTGCTTGCTTATTAGATCATCTTTCTTGGACAACCTGCTACCCCAAACAAGCAAAATGTGGGCCTTCACATGAAGGGTCTAAAAATAAATGAACTGCTGGGCTACAATACGGTTCCCATAGGCCTATGATCAAAATGGTAACATTCATTAACGCAGGGTCCCAGAACTGGTTCCAAAAGACTATGCAAAATCTGAAACTTACATGAAGAAATACATTTGAGGCAAAAACTTTCTAAGTTGGGCTTATTTGTTTAGTTAAATTTTTACAGCACATAAAATTTCTTCCAGGAACATTGCCTTGCACTTGTGCATGCAGATTACCTTAGATTTATTTCAGGATCTTCATTATGTTCTTCAATTTTCTGGTCTTCCCATTCGTATCCTAAAATATTGGCACGGTAATATGTGATGAATTATTAGGATGTACACTGTCACTACACCTAATTTCGTCACCACATTCTTCCCTCTCCACATCCGAATCACCAGAAACACTTGCTCTCTAGTTTACAGAGTGAAGATAAGATGATATCCTCACCTATGGCAGTGAGGTTCCTGCAGGTCTCCAGCATCACATCTCCATAGAGACTCTTCTGAGAAGGATCCAGCAAATCCCACTCTTCCTGGGTGAAGTTCACAGCCAGATCCTCAAAGCTCACCAGGTCCTAAAACATCCCATATTTGCATATAAAAGAGTGGGTGAGAATGACATCTGTCCACATCTGACAGTATGACAGCATAACTGTGTGGTTTTCACACACTCACTCCATGAGGCACGAGTTCTGTCAAAACACTGAATGATGTTCGGAGACGCCACACAGATCACTCTCGTCATTACTACACTCAAGAGATGAGCTGCTTCCCACCCCTCCCCTTTCTCCAGTTATCGCCACTTCTGTCCCAAGAACACCCTATCACCTGATACAGCCGCATTAACATTAGGGCTCAGGAGGCTGTTTGTCCTTGGGATTCAGGCTCAGAGTTTAGTTTCTTCTGGCCTGAGAAAACAACATTCTGTCTAAGACCACTCATGAACATAAATAAGGATAAATGACTAGGCATGAATGAGACTTACAAACATGGCAATTCTGAACACTCCTATTTTTCTTTTGACAGTTTATTAATCACTTCCAAACTCTAGAGGATCAGACAGAGTCTCCCAAAAGTGACTATGGGCTGCATGATGACAGCTTCTCTGCCTAGGCCCTCCAATGTTAAGCCTCTATATAAAAATCATGCCTGCTCCTGGCAGGTTAGAGTCTATCCACTGCTCAAACTCTTCCAACTTTATTTACTTTTACTGGTCTTACTCAGTCTTAATCCTCCTTCACTTCTTTTTCAAAGTTTCAGCAAAAGACTTCTTTTCCTTAATACATCTGGTTACCACACAAATTTAACCATGAATGCTAATCTGAGGTTCCCAAAACAGGCCCAAGAAGGAATACACCAACTGCTACACCTACTTTAGATAACCTTTGTAGGAGGAAGGCCACTTGCTCATGCCGCCACCCAGAACCAAAATAACCACACAGAAACTGTATTAATTAAATCACTGCTTGGCCTATTAGCTCTAACTTCTTATTGGCTAACTCTTACATCTTAATTTAACCCATCTCCATTAATCTGTGCATCACCACAAGGTTGTGGCCTACCAGCCAAGTTCCAGCACATCTCTCTCCAGCGGTGGATCTATGGTGTCCCCGACTCTGCCTCCTTTCTCCCAGCAATGCCATTTAGTCCCCCTCACCCGCCTACCTAAGTTCTACCCTATCAACAGGCCAAGGCAGTTTCTTTATTCATTAATGGTATTCAAGCATACAGAGGGAAATCCCACATCAAACCTCAAAGAACAAAATAAACTATTGTCCCTGTAATGATTGTAGTCTCTTTAAGAGACAAGTCACACCTACTCCCTCCCCCATCTGAGACAGGCTGATCTTCAGTTTTCAGCTTGAGTTTTCTCTCTTTTCCATCTTCCTCTCGAAGAGGCAACTTCTGTCTCTCCCTTCTCCCTCCCTTCCATAACCCACTAAATAAATATCCAACCTCACTCTGCATGGCATGCCTATCCATGTCTCTGTCTCTTACCGGCCGTGTGTCTCCCTGCCCTGGACCACCCACTGCTGGGGACCTGCAGCTGTCCCTGCCTGGGACTGGCTGCACTCAGGGTCTGCTGCGTGCTGCCACATGGCCTGCTGCCACCGCCAGGGATCCTGCAACATTTTTAATTTTTCCATTACAGTCCCAAATCCCTAAAATGGTAGTTAGGGCTACCTCTTCAGTGAGAGAAAGGAGAGGAGCAGGAAACAAAGAAATGGTACAGGAGGTTTAGAGATGGAGGCTTTGATTTGTGTTCTTGAGCAGAAACTGAAAATGGCCTTTGTTCTGAGTTGGCTTAGAGGCCAAAAATGCCAGAAATATTTGAGGCCCTGATCTTGCTCTGGTTCCTAAATGATTCTTTTCAGGTTACAGAAGCAGTAAAGCACATTAAGGAAAAGCTCGTTCTTTTCAGTCAAATGAAATCTCACTCTGGGTAGAGAAATGTCATTATGTCTGCCCTTAAGAATTAATACAGAGCCAGGAGGCGGTGGCACACGCCTTTATTCCCAGCACTTGGGAGGCAGAGGCAGGCAGATCTCTGAGTTTGAGGCCTGGTTGGCCTCCAGAGCAAGTTCAAGTACATCTTGGGTTACAGAGAGAAACCCTGTCACCAAAAAACACTTAATGTAGTTGAGCTTAATAAAAATTCCCTCAAACTTTCCTTTGGGTTCATTCTTAAGTTTTTCTATTAATGTAACTAAAAACTCTGTGAGGACTAAAGTTATGTTTCAGTTCAAACTGTTGTGCTTAAAAGAGTTATAAAACAGTGCCCAGTGGTGGAAGGCAGAGACAGCACGGCCAGCCTGGTCTACAGAGTGAGCCATGGCTGTAATGGTTTAAATAAAAAATGCTGCAGGATCCCTGGATCCCTGGCAGCTGCAGGGGCTGAAACTCTGCAGGTCCCCAAGTGCAGGCAGGCACTGGGCCCCAGAGCAGCCAGTCCCAGGCAGGGACAGCGCACGAGACCACGCCATGCAGAGTGAAGTTGGATGGCTGCAGCAGGCCTCAAGGAGAGACAAATAGATGGGCACAGGAGACCACGCTGCAGGCCTCTGCAGGCAGCTGGTCCCAGGCAGGGAGACACACGGCAGCTGGCCAGAGACATGGATAGGCACGCCATGCAGACTGAGGTTTGGATATTTATTAAGTGGGTTATGGAAGGGAAGGGGGAGAAGAAAAAGAACAGAGAGAGGGACAGAGAGAGAGAGAGAGAGAAGGGAGAAACAGAAGCTGCCTCTTCGAAAGGGAGATGGAAAAAGGAAAAGACTCAGGCTGCAAGCAGGAAGGAAGATCTGCCTGCCTCAGCCTATGGGGGGAGTGGGCGTGCCCCCCCCAGCCTGTCTAGGAACTAGCTCTTTTGACCAGGCTGGCCTTGAACTCACAAAGATCTGCCTGCCTGCCTCTGCCTCCCAAGTGCTGGGATTAAAGACATGGCTTGTCTCTTCAAGAAACAGGACAGACCATTACAATGGCTAGACAGAGAAACTATCTCAAAAAGAGAGAGAGAGAGAGACCTATAAAACAAACCAAAATAATAATAATAATGCCTCTAACCTATAAGCCCACTTGCCCCAAAACAGATAACTTCCTGGAATGCTGGGGGCTGTTTGTTCATGTAAGATAACAATCCATTTATTTTCACCTCTATAAATAAGGTTGGTTGCCCTCAACTGCAAAGGATGTACTTGCTCACACACAGGACAGAGGTATGTAGGCAGGAAGTACATCAGGACGTATGTTTGCTCCCAACTGGACAAAGGCAGGAAGTGTGTAAGCTTGTGGGTTTTGCCTTTATAAGTCCCTGTCTAATGTAATTCAGTGCCCATTCTCTGGGAATCCTGGGTATGGACCTGGCCAGTGTCCATCATCCTAGCCAGTATTTAATGAAGTCTGCTTCAAACAAGGCTCAAAAAATTGTGGTAGTGATAGTTTTCTTGCCCAGTGCGGATTAACATCCCCAAGAAAAGGCCCTAAATTTCCCTGGTAACATCTAGCAATGATGGCAAGACTCCCCAAATTCTGATAGCATTAGAACAAATACAACATTAGAACAAAGCAACACAAATACAAAAGGACATCCCACATCAATGACAATTTCAGGTGAACTCATAAGAAAAAGAGAACATAGGTGGCCATTGAACAAATAGGGTTCTCTAGCACAATAAAACAGTAAGAATTAATAGATACCACAAAGGGTATATATCAGATTGGCTTACCTGATCCGGCCTAGAGAGTCCAACAATGGCAGTCTCCATGATGGAGAGGCTCCGTTCACAGGCTGGAACCCTTCAATCTGGCACCTAAGGCCCGGAGCACACCTGGAGAGCTTCTGGTCTTCAGCCCACACTGAAGTACAAAAAGCTGGGTTCCAATGTCAGTGAAGGATGGTGGCAGCGGTGGCAGCAGGAGCAACAGCGGCAATGGGACAAATGCACTCACTAGCAAGAAGTGAAGGCAGGCAGGAGAGCAACACTGCTTCTTCTTTGGACTTCTCTGTATTAAGGCCACACTCAAAGTGCCACCTACTATACAATAGAGTCTTCTCGACTCAGTTAGTACTTCCTGAAATTTCCTGGCAGTCCTGGGCAGAGACAGGTCTCTTAGTTGATTACTTATGGTAAAAGTTTCCAATCTAAGGTTTTAAGTGGTTAGCTCTGGTCTTATTGTTCTCAGCTTTTCCAACAATATTTACTGTGTGTGTTATCGGGAATGTGCACCTTCCGAAGAGGACTTATGAAGGCCAGTGACTAGCTATCTTTATTTTTCTGATGCTTTATCTTCCTGTTGTCCACATTTTCACACCCTGATTCAATTACCAGGACTCTAAAAGAAAAACTTTGAAATCAATGTAACATAACAAATCAGTAAGTTAAATCCCAAAAAGTCGTAAGATAATACCAATAACTGAGAGCAGGGACATGGTAATAAAACGGTAAATAAATGTGGAGACGTTGAGCTTGAGGAAAAAAAAATTCCATACAGAAAATGCACAAAAACCTAAGAACTGCTAAAGGATACCTTATGATATACCAATATACAAAAGACCATCATTTTCCACTAACAGCAGTGGACAACTGGGTGTACAAATACCAATTCTACATCACCTCACATAAAAAAATGGGTACCTAAGAGAAAAGCCTTTAGACAAGAACCAAACATTTCTAATGAAGGAAAAACAAAAACAAAAGTTATCATCACAGAAGGTCTCATCATTTTAAGGCATTATGCATCTTCCATCTGCACTATAAAATTCAACATACTCCTCATAACATTTAAAGCCAGATTATGACCAAAACTGAATCTAAGGGTTACATGGAAAGGGTGAGGAGAAGAAAGAATGCCACTACAACTCAAGGAAAGGAGCACACACACTGACACTACCTGACTTTCAGACTTCCTGTAAAACTACCACAGTCATGGGCATGCATTCACATTTGGTAAGCAGTAAACAGATCACTATAGCAGAAAACCTAGAAACAAACCCACAAAAAGACTCACTTTTAGACAAAGGAACAAAAGACCCTCACGGAAAAACTGGGCTATTCTCAAAACAAAACCAACAGCCAGTAAAGTTATTCTAGATTTGATATCGATAGCTATTAGAAGAATGTTAAGCTACTTTGAGACTCCATCTCACACCAGCCATAATGGGTGTGATCAATGAAACAAATGACAACAAATACTGGTGAGGATGCAGGGAAAGGGGGCCTTATTCACTGCTGGTCAAAATGGATGTTCCTCAAACATTAAAAATAGAACTATCACATATTTGGGTAGAATCTTGCCCTACTACTAGGACTATATGCCAATACTTTTAAAAGATTGATGGAGAGGGTGTGGGGAAAAGGGAACACATCTGTACTGCTGGTGGGAATGCAAGCTGGTACAACCCCTTTGGATGTCAGTGTGGAGATTTCTTAGAAAATTAGGAAACAATCTTCCTCAAGACCCAATAATACCACTTTTGGGTATATATCCAAAGGATGCTCA
This sequence comes from Dicrostonyx torquatus, assembly GCA_028555095.1. Taxonomy (NCBI): domain Eukaryota; kingdom Metazoa; phylum Chordata; class Mammalia; order Rodentia; family Cricetidae; genus Dicrostonyx; species Dicrostonyx torquatus. The sequence goes on along the minus strand of JAQHUG010000550.1, from coordinate 449,715 downwards.
ATCGTGCCACAAGGACATGTGCTCAACTATGTTCATAGCAGCTTTGTTTGTCATAGCCAGAACCTGGAAACAACCTAAATGCCCCTCGATGAAAGAATGGATAAGAAAAATATGGTACATTTACACAATGGAGTATTACACAGCAGAAAAAAATGAACAGCTTGAATTTTGCAGGAAAATGGATGGAACTAGAAAACATTATTTTGAGTGAGGTAACCCAGACACAGAAAGACAATTGTCACATGTACTCACTCATAGGTGGTTTTTAAACATAAAACAAAGAAAGCCAGCCTACAAACCATAATCACAGAGAACTTAGACGGACACTAAGAGAGACTTACATAGACCTAATATACATGGGAAAGTATAAAAAGACAAGATCTCCTGAGTAAATTGGGAGCATAGGGACATTGGGGGAGGATTGAAGGGGGGAGGGAAGAGGCAGGGAGGGGAGCAGAAAAAATGTAGAGTTCAATAAATATCAATAAAGAAAAAAAAAGATTGATGGTTAGTTTGTGCCAACTTGTCACAAACTTGAGCCACCTAGGAAGCGGTAACCTCAACTGAGGACCTGCCTCCATCAGACTGGACTGTTGGCTTATATGTGGAAATTGTCTTGGTCAGTGATTAATGTGATTTTCCAAGCTGCTGTGGCCCCTGGGCAGGCTGAGCAATTGCCTCCCTCCTGGTTCCTGCCTTGGTATCCTTCTATGAGCATGCTGAGTTAGATCCCTTGTTCTATGAGCTGGTTTTGGTCAGTGGCCAACAGAAAAGCAAACTAAGACAGTAATTGTTATCATATTGCTTTGGTGAGTTTGACCATACTGTTTTGGGGGAGCACTGTAGATGGATTTTAAAGTTTTGGGCTAAAAAAAAATGGCCATTTAGTGCTCAGAGCTAAAATGGCTGTTCTTATCCAAGAGGAGATGGTGATATAAACCTTTAATCCCAGCATTTCAGAGACAGAGTGGAGCTCTGAATTCAAGGCCAGCCTGATTTACAGAGTGAATTCCAGACCAACCAGGGTGACACTGTGACACTCAATCTATATTTAACAAATCTATAAAAACAAACACAAAGGCTGGAAAATAAACATAAAAATGGCCGGAGTCCTGAGGCCTTTACCAATTTTTATCAAAATATCTGGAGCACAGAACTACAGAACTTAAGATCACTTGCTCTGATGGAGGTTCAGGTTCAGTCCCAGCACCCACATGGTGCCTCAAAACCATGTGCAACTCTAGTCCAATGGGATCTGACACCCTCTTCTGACTTCCATGAGCACCAGACATACACAAGGCACAGGCACACATGCAGCAAAACAAACATTAATAACACCCTGAGTGAGGTTGCTGAGGTAGCGTGTGACCCTGAAGACTTGGTGGCAGATGCTTGTACTTCCAGCTATCAGGTAGCAGATACGGGAGGAACGCTGCAACTTCAAGGAAGGCCAGAAAACCAACCTATAAATCCTAAGTCAGCATGGGCTACAGACCATAAAAGACCAAGAAAACAAAAAATAAAATAGATGAAAATAAAAGCAGTAAAATTAGTAATCACTCAGTATGCTGAAATTGGAAACATCACAAATATTAAGAATCAGAATGTTTTATGATCTCTATAGCAAAAAAACTTAGAAAAGTAAGCTCACCTGGCTAAAAGTAGGTGTCCATGTGACTTATCCATGCACCCCTAGTTTCACAAATTCTTTTTCCTGTCCCCTGTACAACCCTCGTAGCCCAATTCCCACCCCCATGCTTCCTGTGCTACAATTTCCTCCACTCTTAACAACAGCTCCCTCAAAAGTCCTTTCCTACAAGTCCTGAAAGTTAAGACACACCAGTCTAAGGGTGTCAAGCTAGCAACCAAATCACTCACTCACCAGCTGATGGACATCTAGGCTGTTCCCATTTCCCAGTTATCACAAGTAAGAGTGACAATGGACATGGCTGTGCTGAATCTCCTGTAGTAGGACATGGAGTCCTTTGATAGAGTGCTATAGTCAGGTCAGATGTAAGTTCAAAGAGAATAATAAAAGCAAGTTACAAGGGAGAGATCTGAAGAAATGATGCTCCTAAAAGCCAGTGGTTACTCAGCCGTAACTTCACTGCAGGATTGAGTTACCCCTTTATTTTATTAGCTATTGCTCAGGGAAGCCCCAAAGATCCTCCAAATAACACATCCACTTCTGCTCCTTGTGGCTGCCCACACTGGTTACAATGCAGTGAGAATTCAAACTGGAATTGAGTTAAAAGCTTCCTCCCTGATGGATGGTTTTCACAGTGCTCGAAGGTGCAGGCTGCTGGGGGAGGAGTGACAAAATGTCTTACCCATCTGTGACCTCTACAACATACAATAACAACCTGCCAACAAAGGTATACCCACCTGTACAATAGTGATGTCATTGTTCCAAGGACAACCAGACTGCTCTTCTAACTGGATTTGAGGCCCACTCCATTAAGAGAAGCAATGTCAGCAAAATAAATCCAGTTAAAAACCCACGTCTGAGACTAGAGGGATGAACATAGCCCTATTGTTTACTCAAATTGTCCAAGCACCCAGTTACCTTCTAAATACTGTTTATACCCGTATACAAACGCTACTCCCAGTCGGGCGGTGGTGGTGCATGCCTTTAATCCCAGCACTGAGGGGCAGAGACAGGTGGATCTCTGTGAGTTCGAGGTCAGCCTGGTCTACAAGAGCTAGTTCCAGGACAGGCTCCAAAGCTACAGAGAAACCCTGTCTTAAAAAACAACAACAAAAACTACTCCCAGTCTAAATCAGAGAAGCATCTCTCTGCAGAGATGCACATTCACTCAAGGTGCTGAGAATAAATTGACACCTGAGTACTTGGACACAAACAGGACATTCATACCATTTCTTCTTCTATATTTTTTTTCGAGACAGGGTTTCTCTGTGGCTTTGGAGCCTGTCCTGGAACTAGCTCTTGTAGACCAGGCTGGTCTCGAACTCACAGAGATCCGCCTGCCTCTGCCTCCCGAGTGCTGGGATTAAAGGCGTGCGCCACCACCGCCCGGCTATACCACCACTTCTAAGGCTCAGAGATCACTGTAGAAGGGACATAAAGAATGAAAGGTCCAACAGGGCAATGGTGACACACGCCTTTAATCTCAGGAGGCAGTCAGAAGGCTCTCTGTGAGTTCAAGGCCAGCCTGCTCTATGTGAGAGTCACAGGACTACAGAGAGAAAACCCTGTCTCGAACAGCCAAAATAAAAAACAAAAAACCCAACCCAGAAGATAGCAAAATGGGATGTGAAATGCTGATTTCTGGGCATAGCAGAGCTGATGCTAATTCTGCTATGACTTGACAACAGCAATGGATTTCTGCAATTGACCTGACAATCATGAATCAGTGATTACTCTTCTTTGAAGTATGGTTACTGAGGGATTTTGGAAGAGAAAGTTAATGCCTTCAGGTGTGTACCCACTGAGGCGCCCACCAAACTACAAACCATGGTCACACAGATGATCCTGGTTAAAACACAGTAGATCTCAAAACAAAAATGGAAACAAAGGGAGTGGGAAAAGAGACATGGATATTTCAAAGGGAATTAATTGTAAGCAGCAGTTGACTAAGGAAGAAGGGAATTAGAATGTGGACATTACAATGACAAATACTGAGAACAATATACATATATGAAACTGTTAAATTGTGTTGTGGCGCATGCCTTTTATTCCAGCACCTGGAAAGAGGCAAGAGAATCAAGAGTTCAAGGTCATTCTTGCCTACACAAGATCCTAACTAAAAAACAAATGATAATTAATGAAAAATGAGGCTGGAGTGGTGGTTCAGTGGTTTAGAAGCCAGCTGCTCTTTCAGGGGACCTGGGTCCAATTCCCAGCACACAGGACAGTACACAACCATCTGTAACTACGATTTCAGGAAATCTGATGTCCTCTGCTGGCCTCTGCAGGCACTAGGCATACAAGTGGTGCACAGACATATGCAAGCAAAACATTCATACATATAAAAGTTGTTAGGAAGTGGTGTTGTACACCTTTAATCTGAGTAGAGGCCATTCTGGTCTACAGTGCAGTTTCAGGACAGCCGCTGTTACACAGCGAAACCCTGTCTCAAAAGACCCAAAGAAAAGAAAGAAAAAAAAAGAAAAAAAATTCAGTTAACGTCTGCACTTCTTTGTTACATATATTTGTACACATCACTCTCTGTGTCTTTCTCCTTGATGGTATATATGCAGTGTAATGTTTTTATTTTCACACCCGTTCCTATTGTTTATTGCTGATATACACGAATATGGAATTTTGTATGCTGATCCTGAATCCTAGAAGTTTGCTGTAGTATCTGATTAATTCCTTTTTTTTTGGTTAGTTCTTGATACTATTTGTGGGTAATGGTATTTTCCTCTGAATCTCAAAGCTTTCTGACCTTTTCTTGATTGATATATGATATAGATTTGGCGTTCTCCTCACCAAGTGTTGGTATAATTATATACTTCTTACCTGTGGATATGGTGGATTACATTGACTGTTAATTTTTCCTTTTTTGAGTGTGGGGCTCAGCATGTACTCTACTAGTGAGATTCATTCATAGCCTCCGTCTTTTGGTTTCTGTTGGTCCTACACTTCCAGTTGACTGTGATATAGTAGTTTTGGTTTTGTTTTTTATTTATAAATTTATTTTCGACAGTTTTTATTTCTTACTTTGTTTTGAGTGTTTTGCCTGCCTGTATGTCTGTGTACCATTTGTGAGGCCAGGGAGTTGTAGACGTCTGAGATCCATCACATGGGTACTAGGAATTTAATTGGGCTTCTTTGAAAGAGTTGCCAGGGCTCTTAACTGAGCCATCTCTCCAGCCCCACAATTTTATAATTTAAAAAATTATAAATTAATTTTTAACTTTATTTTTGGTTTTCTGTGGGTTTCTGTGTACAGCCCAGGCTGTACAGGTACTCACTCTGTAGCCCAGGCTGGCCTACAGCTCCTGAGTGCTGGGGTTAAAACTGTGTGCTGTCATTGCGCAGCTCACTACAAATTTCAACTGAAAACAATAAACCTTATAAAAGGAGAGCTACTGCAGAATTTCAGAGAGACATCTGAGCTCGGGTTGTGCCTCACTGTCACTCCACACTAGAAAACAGTTTTTCAGGCTGTCTTGCCCTGAAAGACACCATTCTACAAGCAGCTTCTGAGTCCATTTTGAGGGGAAAGAACGACTATAGCCCCTGGATAGATCAAAAAAAACCCACCATCTGATTACCCATGCAGCACAGACTAGGAAACAGTTTATTCCTGGAGAAAAGAGCACTTCACAAATCTATCAGGCTGAGTTGAGACTACAGGGAAGATGGGTGTATTAAAACCCTATTATTCTTTAATTCCAGTACTAGGGAGGCAGAGGCAAGAGGATCTCTGTAAATTCAAGGTCAGCCTGGTCTACATTGAAAGTTCCAAGGCAGTCAGAATCACAATGAGACCCTATCTCAAAATGAAAAATAAAATTTAAAAAATCCTTAGGCGGGCTGGAGAGATGGCTCAGAGGTTAACAGCACGGGCTGCACTTCCAAGGTCATGAGTTCAATTCTCAGCAACTACATGATGGCTCACAGCCATCTGTAATGAGATCCGGTGCCCTCTTCTGGCTTGCAGGGATACATGGACGCAGAATGTTGTATACATAATAAATAAATAAATCTAAAATAAAAATTAAAATAAAATCCTTAGGCATGATGGCACACTCGTTTTATCCCGATACTTGATAGAAGCAGGTGAATCTGAGCCAAGGCCAACCTGATCTACATAGGAAATTCCAGGTCATCTGTCTGTCTCTCTAGCTACATACATATATGTATACATACACATATAACTTAAATATATAAATTTATTCATTTAAAGTGTTTTACATGAGGATGCAACTCCCCTGCCTAGCCTCAGAAAGTGAAAGATGCCTACCCGGAAACCAACCTATCATCTGATACCTGATATGAGAGCCAAGGCAGTTGGTCTGTCCATAGGACCAGGACCTCACCTGACCCCGGTCTGCCTTTCATCTCACAGCTACAACACTATAGCTACACTTGTGAACTGACTCCTTCCCAAGCTTCACTCAAAATTCCTTCTTTGTGGCTCACTGGTCTGGGTTATAATTTATCAACTGAAACACTACTTGTACTTCCCTCAGCCAACTTGTAAGACCCTTTGAGCTCTGCTGAAGCCTCTTTAACTTACATGCATTCTCTAACAGCATATGTGCATATACACATATATTTACTGTGTGATATGAAGTAAATATTAGTCATTACAATTTCCAAAAAAAAGAAACTGCCTTAGCCTCAAACAGTAACCACTGGAAGCATGACATCTTTAAATTTCTATTCAGTAAATCCTGACACTGTGGAAAGATGCGAACGTATTTGTCTATGTTTCTGGGACAACATCACAGAAAGCCAAAATCCTAAAATGTCAGTTCTCAGTTTCAATTATAGATTTAACATAATTCCCATCAAAATGTGAAAATTTTTTATCAGTAACAGAAATTGATTACTAAAGATTATATACAAACATTTTTTTTAAAAAAAGAGGGGCTGGAGAGATGGCTCAGTAGTTAAGAGCATTGCCTGCTCTTCCAAAGATCCTGAGTTCAATTCCCAGCAACCACATGGTGGCTCACAACCATCTGTAATGAGATCTGGTGCCCTCTTTTGGCCTGCAGGCATACATGCAAACAGAATACTGAGAATACTGTATAATAAATAAATAAATTTAAAAATAAAAGTAAAAAAGAACCAAAACGGTCAGCACAATACAGACGAACCCATAGCACACAATATCTCCAATCACATACACAAAACAAGGCACTATTTAGGAAGAATAAACATATCCACAAACAAACTAAAAAATGAGACAAACTGACCTTTGATAAAGTAGCAAATGAATCCACTGAGCAGTCTTTTCTAGAACTGTTTCTGAAACACCATTCTAAAGAAATATCCTGGACACTCAGAAAATTTCAAAAATTGACTCAGAGTTGATCCTAGACCTAAATTTGAGTTCAGAGCGTCTAGACCACAGTGCAGAACACAGCCTTAAGCGCGACACCAAGAGCACAAACGGGGCGCCAGCACCGGTAGGTAACGTCACCAACCCGGAAGCTACACCGCAAAGGGCGGAGCCTTCTGCTCCCCGCGCTCTGAGCAGCAATGGCGGGAAAGGCGGAAGTGACCAGAACCCTCCGAGACAGGGCCCGGCCAGTGATGAGGCTAAGGTCGCCTCATGAACCTTTTAGGGTGCCCGGTCCTCCGGCCGGCTCCACCCCTCCCCCAGCGCGGGGAAGACCCACCGCAGCTCTCAGCAGATCGCTCCTCCCCGTCTGGGGACCGCGGTCCCGCGCTCACCATGGCGCGGCTGCCGAGCTCGTCCGCGCTCTCCTCACAGTTCCCCGCAGTGGCGCTCACAACACAGCACAGGGGACCATGCGATGACTGCTTAAGAAAACGAACAGAACCCGCAGCATGGCGGCGGGAAAGAACCCACCTCCCGCCTTCGTCTAGTGCTCTTGATTGGACATCCTGCTCCGAAGCCCTGATTGGCTAGAGCTGCACCACACGTCTGATTGACAGGAGTTCCCTAGACGCTACTGCATGGATGACCCGCCTCATTGCCTTAATTGGCTAGTATGGCCTGCATGACAAAGCAGTTCCTTTCGGCATTCATGAGTGAGTGGCCAGGCCCAAAGGTCAACTAGCTAGCACTACCCCACGAGGGCTTGAGTGACAGGAGCATCTTCCTTTGGTACTTGTGAATGAATGGCCTGCCACAGGGCCTTGATTGGCTGATGAGACCTGAAGGACAGGATCTGCTCTCATAGGTGGGCGAGCTGAAATTAAAAGACATCGATAACACAGCCTTTCGTAACCCGAGTTTACACCCAGGGTCATGCAAATCCGCTCCGGGGATATTTGCCTTGAAGCAGAACTTTTGGCCTCCCTGAACACTGTCTTCTTGCACTCAGTAGGTACTTACCTTCTTCCTTTGGACTTAGTCTTGTTTGTGTGAACAATCCATTACACACAATACCCCAGGCAGCGATCCCTTTACCTCACGAATAGCGCCCAACTCTTCCCCCTCTCAAACTGGAACAGGACTTGACGTCCTCCAGGGATCGGAAATTTCACTAAGGCACGCCAAAGACTGCTCGAACTTTAATTTTCTTCTTAACCAGAAAAAAAAAATTCCAGGTCAGATGTAATGTTGCTTTTCCTGCTATCCAACACCAGGGGATGGAAGCAAAGAGGTCAGGAATTCCGCATACAGTTCGTGAATAAAAGGGGAGAACTTCTCATAACAAACAAACTGAACAAATTTCAGACCACTATGCCAGAACAACAGACGGTATTTGAGGGAGTCTTACACACTGAAGATACATTCATAAGGCCACAGGAATGGCTAAACCACACTAGAACAGTGAGGAAGACAGGACATAGTTCATTCTTAAATAGGTACATTGCTCCACCGGGTGGTGGTGGCGCACGCCTTTAATCCCAGCACTCGGGAGGCAGAGGCAGGCGGATCTCTGTGAGTTCGAGGCCAGCCTGGTCTACAAGAGCTAGTTCCAGGATACATAGCTAAGGAGTGTGGTCCTGGATCAAATCAAACTGACTCGGAGTGCTTCCATTTTGGATCCGAGGGCATACTCCAGACTCTTGCCCAAGAGAAACCCCCTAGTCGCTGAGGCCTTTCATCTCAGGCACCCACTAGGCTAATGTACACACACCCCTCAACCCCATCCACTGAGGGCCTCACATAGCCTAGCTGGTGGACTTGGCTGACCTAACTCTCTCCTCCTGCCCTCTGCACTTTAGGCCACTAATGACAAGGCCAGAGGGTCTCTGAGGGCTTTCTTCTCCATGGGAACTTCAAAGGTTTCATTTATGTCTCAGTCAGGTCCTTGCTGTCATTTTAAATTACCCAGTCAACTAAGTGTATGCTGCCTGATCCATTCTGAGAAGGAGAAATTATGTGTATGAGTAAAATGTACATGGGGGAGGTGGCTGGAGAGATAGTTGAATGGGTAAAACCACTGACTGCTCTTCCATACCATCTAGGTCAATTCCCAGCACCCATGTAATGGCTCACAGTATGAAACTCTAGCCCTGGGGGATCTGAAATCTTTGACTAGGAGAATCTGGAGACTAGGCATGCACGTGGTGTAAATACATACATGTAGGCAAAACATTCACATGAAATAAAAAAAATGATTCATCAGGGAATGCGGTGCTCCCTCTCTGTATGCCACATCCACCAATGTTCTCTCATCTCTCCTCTCTCTCTCTCTCTCTCTCTCTCTCTCTCTCTCTCTCTCTCTCTCTCTCTCTCTCTCTCTCTCTCTCTCTCTCTCTCTCTCTCTCTCTCTCTCTGTGTGTGTGTGTGTTTTAAGAGTAGATTTTTGGTTTTGTTTTTGCTCTTTTTTTTTTAAGACAGGGTCTCACTAAGTAGCCTTGGCTGGCCTGGAGCAATAAATCTTATGCTTGGCAGACTGCAAATTTCTCATTCTGTAATTCTTCACTTAACAAAGAAACCAACTGGTGGAAAGTAAGCTAGCAGGAAACAATGTGCATAACTTATAAAATCATTGACAGAGAGAGAGGAAGGGCTTAAAGGGCACTTAAGACACGTGAGAGAAAGCAGTAAGTGAAGTCTGATGGAAGGCTGTTAAGAACAATTCATTAGAAGAGATAAAGACAGCCACAATGTGGTGATTAAAAAGAACAACCTCTCAGGAGAAAACTAAGATTCTACACATGTTCACCAAACATCAGTTATTTAATTTCATAAAACAAAGGCTAACGGGCTGTAGAGGTACAAATTGACTGCAATACCACACTCTTGAGAAAAGGCAGGTGATCAAGCCAAAACAATAAAGAAACACCAAACATAAATTATACTAAAAATTGAAAAGTAAGGAACTGGAGAAAGAGCTCAGTGGTTAAGAGCCACAGAGTGCCTACTCTTTCAAAGGAACGGAGGTTTGGTTCCCAGCAACCATCCGTAACTCCAGTTCCAGGGAATCCTACTCCCACCTCTGACCTTCACAGGCACCAAACATGAACATGGTCACATACATATATGCAGGCAAAGCATTCACACATAGTGTATTAATTCATATATAATGATTTATTAGAATAACTATCAGGCTGTAGTCCAGCTAATCCACAATGGTTGCCAATATAAGGAAGACCAAGAATCCAGTAGTTATTCAGTCCATGAGGCCAGATGTCTCAGCTGGTCTGTGTAACAGGGCCCAGACCTTATTTAGGCCCTGAGACCTTAGCATAACTGATTCCATGATGGAAATACCATTCAGACTGTAAAACTCAGCACATAGCACCACCTGCCAAAACTAAAATGAAGACCTAATCCATCAAAGTCCATAGTTCTGTGAAAGTCTCTAAATGACTAACTTGGTTTTATGGCATCTGTAGTTCTGCTTCTGGCTGGGTGTTCTTGCTAACTGAACATGATGTCAATCCAGAACATGGTTTTACACTTAAAAGCTCACTGAGAAAGGCTTGTGGCTAAACTGAGATCCTAAACATCCACTGTAGTCACCAGTCAGCTAATAAAGACGTTCTATTGTCTTAAACCCATGTCCAAGCAGTCTCCTCTGGCAAATACACAACAACATTTTTCAGTATATGCTGGACTCCTGAAGAAACAAGCTCTAATAAGAAACAAATGAACTTTCTAGAGAGGGGTGGGAGCAAGCAGGCAGAGAACAAATGTTTCTTTCTTCCATGTCCTTGTATAGGTTTTCAGCAGAAGGCATGGACCAGATTAGAGATGGGTCTTCCCAGATCAAAAGGTCTGGATTAAAGATATGTCTTCCCACCTCAAGATCTGGATTAAAAGTGGCTTTTTCCACTAAAAATAATCTAGTTAAGCAAAAGATCCCTCACAGGTATGCAGAGCCATTTTGGAGCTTTAGTTAATTCCAGGTGTAGGAAGGTGACAACCAAGAATAGACCTCACAATGGGCAACTGCACACATGTGGTACACATACAAACAGACACGTACACATAAAAATATAATAGGTCAGGGTCCTTTGTTTTTCTCCACTGTTATCAGTCATTCTTTAGCCTTCCATGTATTTTGTTTTCTCCTCCTTTATCTTCCTTGGTACATTGAGATTAAATCTACTTACATTTCTTTTCTTATATTTTTGGTTGTGCGTCCAGCATTTAATGGCTGAGCCATCTCTCCAGTCCCCTTTCGCTTCTTAAGATGTAGAAAATGTTACTCATAACAGAATTGTAATGCACAGTGGAGACACAATCCCTACATCAAGCACAAAAACATGCTAACTGTCCCAAAGACACCTGCATTTTCGCAATTACCAGGTTGGTTTGGAATTTAAATCCACTCATAGCAGGCACTTGGAAAAGTGGTTTTCCTGTCAGGCATCTATTCTCTTGCCCAGTATATGTGGTTCATGGAATTAAACCCAGGTGTTTGTGCATGATAGAGAGAAATGTGCCTCAAAAGCGACATGGCCAGCCATCAGCTGCATTTTGTCTCAACCCTTCTTGTACTACAAACTACACCAGAGACAGGACAGAATGTATGTATGTGATGAAGAGAATTCAGTGTGTGAACTAACATGGTTGGGCTGTGTAAAACAACAACGGCCATGGGCATGACGGAGAGCCTGAGAATCAAGTAGCTGTTCAGGCCATGAAGCTTGACGGTGCCCATTGATTACATTCTGGCAGTGAAGACCTGGAAAATCCCCAGAATTGTTGCTGGAAGACCAAAGGGGCTGCAGTCTGATATCACTAGGAGATTAGAGCAGTTACAACCGCTGCCACCACAATAGGCATACTCAGTAACTAGAAGCAAACACAAGCAAGCAGGACATTTCTTTTTCTTCAGAAATCTTTATAGGCAGGTCACAAAGCAGGAAGCGAGGTCAATCACAAATGAGACCTGTTCCCAGTTGAGGCCTTAGCACATAGAGATTCTGAGAGGACACATACATGAGCCAATTTATCCCATGAGGGAATGATAAACCACAAAGGACCTAAGCCTGTGAGTAACAGCTTGAAAATATGCCCTCACCTGAGTAGAAGCTGTCCTGGGCATCTTATCAGAATTTCAATGCAAGCAGGGGTCAAAAGAAGGTACCATTAAGGTTTTCACCCAACTCAGTGTTTAAGAAACCAGAGAAAGGGCTGGAGAGATGGCTCAGCAGTTTAGAGCACTGGTTGCTCTTCCAGAGGTCCTGAGTTCAATTCCCAGCAACCACATGGTGGCTCACAATCATCTGCAATGAGATCTGGTGCCCTCTTCTGGCCTGCACGCATATATGCAGACAGAACACTGTATTCATAATAAATAAATACATCTTAAAAAAAAAAAAGAAACCAGAGAAAGTTGACAGTGAACGAGGTAATAATTTCACAAACACCACTGCACAGACCTGGACTAAAGATAACCGGTACAATGGTACTTTCATCTGCCTTGAAAAGATACTGGGACTAGATTAATTTCTTTTTAAAATTTATTTATTATGTATACAGTGTTCTGCCTGCATATATGCCTGCGTGACAGAAAGGCACCAAATCTCATTACAGATGGTTGTGAGCCACCATGTGGTTGCTGGAAATTGAACTCAGGAACCCTGGAAGAGCTTCTAGTGTTCTTAAGCTCTGAGCCATCTCTCCAAACCCAGGTGAATTTTTTGAAATGGGATAGTAAAAACAACAGTTCTTTAGTTGTACAGGAACTACCCTATTGGCACAAAGCCCATAAAGGTGTTCAGTGAATATCCCACTGTCGAGGATAGCTACTCACTATGAACTGTTGGCCAAGGAGGCTCCTAAGGATCCACAAACCATATTGCCATTGCTCTTGCTTATATGCCAGAAATAGAGGACAAGACCCTAATGCTGAAGATAACAAGCACTTTGGCAGCAGGACATAAATACAAAGCATAGACCTGAGCCAGGTTTCCTCCATACTGGCTGCCTTTCATAGTGACAAGTGTTGTGCAGGCTACACAGAGAGAATTTTCACTAACAGTGTTGCTCAGCTGTAGACCCTGTGTGCTATGGTACCAAAAAGCTACGCAGGCTGTGCTTGCTGAAGCAATAATTGCATTACTATCACAGATACAACAATAAACTTCCCATTGGATTTGATGCAAATCTACAGGAGAAAATTCATGCCTGGTACCATAAGCCAGGACAAAGTCCTAAAGCTGAAGACATTATAGGCCCCAGCTGCAAAGTAACTGCTGCTGTTTTAATGGCTATAAGTTACATGTCTGACAAATTGCCTGTGAAGCATCCATGGCTATGCACATGGACCACTGTTATTTTTATTTGCAACTCATCCTGGGAGCAAACATCCTTTTAAAATGATGGTGTACCTCAGAGACTCATAACAACCAGTGAAGTTTCTAACATCAACATTACCCCCTCCAAAGTTCAAAAAGTAATTTTTAAGAAAACTTAAGAGTCACTGGGGGATCATGTCCAGGGACATTGGCAGATCATGACTGAGCCAGTGACCTGGGCCAGAGCAGACCTGAGACAGCGACCTCTACTGGAACAGGTGCAGGGGGCAACCACTGAGCGAGTGAGCCAGAGACCAATGAGGATCCAGATATGAATCTATGACTTTCAAGGGATCAGACCTAAGATAGGACACTTGTGGGTCTGGGCGTGAGTCTAGAACCTCTGTGGAACTGGCCTGAGCCAGGACCTCTGCAGGTCTGGGTGTGAATCTGGGACCTCTGATGTAGTAGGCAGGAACCAGAGATCTCTGCGGGTCCAAGCCATGAGTCTGGGACCTCAAAGGGAGTAGGCCTGAGCCAGGACCTCTATGGGTCTGGGCATTGGTCTAGGACATCAAAGGAAATAGGCAGAAACCAGAAATCTCTGTGGGTTTGAGCATGAGTCTGGGACCATCTGAGGGAGTAAGCCTGGGCCAGGTCCTCTGTGGGTCTGGGCGCACACAAGCCTGGGACCTCCAAGAGAGTAGACTGGAGCCAGATACATTTGTAGGACCAACACCAAGCCAGGGACCTCTGCAGGAGTGGATCCAGACCAGAATTTAAAGAACCAGGTCAAAGCTGGTAACCTAGGCCAAAGTAAGCCTGAGGCAACAAATTCCACAGAAGTAGGACTGAACCAGCTACATAGGCTGGAGTGGGCCTGAGAAAGCAATTTTTACGGGAGCAGAGCAGATCGAGCACAGAGACTGGAGCCAGAATCCTTTACAGGACCAAGCCCAAGCCAGGGACCTCTGCAGGAACAGATCCAGACCAGGAACATTTACAGAAACAGATCTCAGCCAACAACCTAGGCTACAATAGGCCTGAGACAGCAAACTCCAAGGGAGTAGAGCAAAGCCTGGGACCTCTGAAAGAGTAAGCAGGTCTGCTATGGGTCTGGGCACACCTGAGCATGGGACCTCTGAGGCAGTAGACTGGAGCTAGAAACCTTTCCAGGTCCCACTCTAAGCCAGGGACTTCTGCAGGAGGGGATCCAGACCAGGATTTACAGATACAGGGCAAAGCCGGCAACCTGGTCCAAAGTAGGCCTGAGACAGCAAACTGCAAGAGAGCAGAGCAAAGCACAGGAGCACTGAGCTACCTCCAGGAACAGGAATAACCAACCGGGTAATTAGAACTGTGACACTGACTGTACCACAAGGAACAACCATCTGAGCTTTGGATTCACTGGCACCTAGAAGATTATTCAACAAAATCTCAGACAGCGTGAACCACACCTATTAGAAAAAAAAAAAAGATGACTAGAAAAGGTATGAACACATGCAATACCACAAAGAGTAACTCAATACAAGTAAAACCTAAAGACCATATGAAAGTAAGACCTGAACAACCAAACATGGATGAACCAGAAGAAAATGATCAAAAAATAACCTCAAAAGAATGTTTGAAATTCTTAAAGATGAAATGAGAAATCACCTTAAAGAAATGGAGAAAAAACCAAACAAAAAATTGGAAGATATCGGCAAATCACTTAAGGAAGACCAAATAAAAGAACTCAAACATATAACATAAACCCTTTAGGACTTGAAAACTGAGATAGAAAAAATAAAGAAAACACAAGCCAAAGGAATTATAGAAACAGAAATCATGAGGAAAAGAACAGGAACCACAACTGCAAGTACAAACAACAGAATACAAGAAATAGAAGAATCTTAAGTGCTGAAGATAAAATAGGGGAAATAGACTCATCAGTTAAAGAAAACATTAAATCTAACAAAAGCTTAACCCAAAATATCCATGAAATATGCAACAACATGAAAAGACCAAATCTTAGAATAATAGGTATAGAAGGAGAAGAAGTTCAACTCAAAGGCACAGAAAATTTATTTAACAAAATCATAGAAGAAAACTTTCCTTCCCTAAAAAAAGATATGCCTATGAAGATACAAGAAGCTTACAGAACACCAAAAAGACTGGATCCAAAAAAAAAGTCCTCTTTCCACATAATAATCACAACACTAAACATACAGACTAAAGAAAGAATACTAAGAGCTGCAAAGGAAAAAGGACAAGTAACAATATAAAGGTAGACCTACCAGAATTACACCTGACTTCTCAATGGAGACAAAGAAAGCCAGAAGGCCATGGTCAAGCATTATGCAGACATTAAGAGACCATGGATGCCAGCCAGTCCAGAATACTATACCAAGCAAAACTGTCAATCACCATAGAAGGACAAAACAAAATATTCCACGACAAAACTAGATTTCACCAATACCTAGCCATAAATCAAGCCCTACTCAAAATACTAGAAGGAAAACTTCAACCTAAGGAAGATGGCTGCACCAACAAAAGCACAGACAATTGATGATCTCATTACAACAAATCCCGAAGAAGAAAAAAAACGCACAAATTAACATCACCAACGATGAAAACCAAATCAACAGGAGATAGCAACCACTGGTCATTAATATCCCTTAATGTAAATGGACTCAACTCACCCATAAAAAGACACAGGCTAACAGATTGAATACGAAAACAGAACCCATCCGTCTTCTGCATACAAGAAACACATCTCAACCTCAAAGACAGACATCGTCTCAGGGTAAAAGGTTGGGAAAAAAATATATACCAATCAAATGGACCTAAGAAACAAGCAGGTATAGCTATCCTGATATCTAACAAAATAGACTTCGAGCTAAAATCAGTCAAAAGAGACAAAGAAGGACATTTCATATTAGTCACAGGAAAAATCCATCAAGAGGAAATTTCAATACTGAACATCTATGCCCCAAATACAAGGGCACCCTCATATGTCAAAGAAACACTTCTAAAGCTTAAATCATATATTAAACCCCTCACACTAATAGTGGGAGACTTCAACACTCCCCTCTCACCACTGGACAGGTCAACCAGACAAAAAAAAATGAATAAAGAAATAAGAGATCTAACAGATGTTATGACTCAAATGGACTGAACAGACATCTATAGAATAATAGAATAATCGAAACAGAAAAGAATATACCTTCTTCTCAGCACCTCAGGGAACCCTCTCAAAAATCGACCATGTACTCAGTAACAAAACAACACTCAAGAGGCTGGAGAGATGGCTCAGAGGTTAAGAGCACTGGCTCCTCTTTCAGAGGATCCGGGTTCAATTCCGAGCACCCACATGGCAGATCACACAAAACAACCCTCAATAAACACAAAAAAATTGGAATAACCCAATGTACCGTATCAAATCACCATAATTTAAAACTAGAAATCAACAGCAATACAAATTCCAGAAAACTCACAAACACATGGAAATTAAACAATGCTCACCTGAATCATCAATGGGTCAAGGAAGAAATAAAGGGGGAAATTAAAGACTTCCTAAAATTCAATGAAAATGACCACACAACAACCCAAATTTATGGGACACAATGAAAGCAGTGTTAAGAGGCAAGATCATAGCACTAAACGCCTACATAAAGAAGCTGGAAAAATCCCACACTAGTGAATTAAGAGAACATTTGAAAACTTTAGAACAAAAAAAAAGCAAACTCACCTAAGAAAACTAGATGGCAGGAAATAATCAAACTGAGAGCTGAAATCAACAAAATAGAAACAAAGAAAACAATACAAAGAATCAATAAGACAAAGTTGTTTCTTTGAGAAAATCAACAAAATAGACAAACCTTTATCCAAACTAAGCAAAAGCCAAAGAGAGAATATCCAAATTAACAGAATCAGAAATCAAAAGGGGGACATAACAACAGATACGGAGGAAATACAGAGGATCATCAGGTCATATTTTGAAAACATGTACTCCACAAAATTGGAAAACTTAAAGGAAATGGACAACTTTCTGGATAGATATCACTTACCAAAATTAAATCAAGAACAAATAAACAAATTAAACAGACCTATAACTGCTGAAGAAATAGAATCAGCCATCAAAAATCTCCCAACCAAAAAAAGCCCAGGACCAGATGGTTTCAGCTCAGAATTCTACAAAACTTTCAAAGAGGAACTAATACCAATACTCGTCAAATTATTCCATACAATAGAAACAGAGGGAATTTTGCCAAACACCTTTTATGAGGCTACAATTACCCTGATACCCAAAGCACAGAAAGACAATACTAAGAGAGAATTACAGACTAATCTCACCCATGAACATTGATGCAAAAATACTGAATAAAATACTAGCAAATCAAATCCAAGAACACATCAGAACCATCATCCACCATGATCAAGTCGGCTTCATCCCACAGATGCAGGGATGGTTCAATATACGAAAATCTGTCAACGTAATCCACCATATAAACAAGCTGAAAAATAAAAGTCACAGGATCATCTCATTAGATGCCGAAAAAGCATTTGACAAAATACAACATCCCTTCATGATAAAGGTCTTGGAGAGAGCAGGGATACAAGGAACATACC
>JAQHUG010000550.1:374066-394005 GCA_028555095.1 Dicrostonyx torquatus | reverse complement strand
GCTTTGGAGCCTGTCCTGGAACTAGCTCTTGTAGACCAGGCTGGTCTTGAACTCACAGAGATTCACCTGCCTCTGCCTCCCGAGTGCTGGGATTAAAGGTGTGTGCTACCTTCGCCCAGCCGATGTATTATTATTTAAAAAAAAAAAAAAGGTTCAGCCACCAAAAAGTGTGGGAGCGGCTGGCCCAGGAGTACTGGTCTACCCCAGTTCTTGGTGGAGAGGGAAGGAGTAGGGGGACACGCACCTGCTCTTCTTTGCCTCTCCACACATGCACAGTGGCGCCATGGTGCGTGAGGAGGTCAGCAGATAGGGTGCCCAGTTCAGGGGATCCAATACCCTCTTCTGGCTTTGTGCGTACCAGGCACATATGTGGTACACAGACCTACATACAGGCAAAACATCAATGTATAAAATAAGAAAATAATAAAAAAGCAAACAAGTGACACTTGGAAAATTCAGCAGAAATACACCGGGGAAGCATCACTGAGGTTATCAGCATCTGGTTTTTATGTCTACCGCAACCTTGAGATGGTTCACCTCCTGTCTGTTCACAAAGGTGACACCATCAGACCTGTCTGTGTAGTCCAGGCTAGCCTCAAACGCAGATCTGTCTGCCTCTACCTCCCAAATGCTGGGATTAAAAGAGTGTACCATCACTGCCCAGCACCACCATGCTTTAAATATCCACAGCTATTGCTGAACAACCTTCTATCCAACCAGGATAGGAATAGACAAAACTTGAGAAAAACATGTTTTAATCTGAGAAAAGGGAGAGTATGCCCCTCCCAGTCTGTTCTTAACAAATTTAAGCAATATGACAGTTTGTCAATATAACTTATATTACAGTACAAATGTGTAGTCAGGCGGTGGTGGTGCACACTCATGATGCAGAGGCAGGCGGATCTCTGTCAGTTCGAAGTCAGCCTAATCTATGAAGTGGATTCTAGGACAGTCAGACCAGTTACACAGAGAAACCCTGTCTCGAAAAACAAAACAACAACAACAACAAAAAAAAAAAAACAAACACAGCCCAATACAACTGTGTGAACTTTCTAAGGTCTGAGTGTCCGTCCACCTCAGACAAGGGCACCAAACACAGACAAACGGAAAAGATTTGACACAAGTACAGCTTGATCAACCAATTATTTTAGTTAGGGTTACTGACAGGAACATGGAAATTCATGGGCAGGTATTCCACTGAAGAAAGGGTCTCCCTTTACCAGCAACGATTATCTGCTTTAATATTCAGAGGAGGAGGGAGGTCTTATGAGATCCTTCTGTCTAAAAATATTCAGGGATATGCTGAGCACAGTGGTGCACACCTTTAATCTCAGCACTAGGGAGGTAGAGGCAGGCGGATCTCTCTGAGTTTGAGGCCAGCCTGCTCTAGAGTGAGTTCCAGAACAGCCAGGGCTACACAGAGAAACTGTCTCAAAAAAAAAAGCAAAACAAAAAAATATATTCAGGGAGATATAAAGGTCTCCGGATCCTTCCCTGTAGTGAATATTAACTGCCTGTATCGTCAGGTAAGGTGCCAGGGATCCCAGGCCCAGCCTTCCACATGGATACGAAAGGCAATCTTGTGTGGGCCTCCTGCAGGTCATCAAAGGTATGGAAATTTCAAGGACAGCATTTCAAAACATGCCATCCCTTCCTCTGAATCCCTTTTCCAGAATGTGCCAAGCCTAGAAAAGGGTGATAAATCTCATCAGTAACTACTACCTACAGCAAAAAGCAGCTTCTCTTTCCAAAAACTGACTGGAATAGTCTACAAGCATTAAACACAGAATCCGATACAGTCATTTCACAGAAATATACCAAACACCAATAGCTTTACCACCAGGGCCTATGACTCTCTAGCCATAGCCTGTGGATGGGTCTTAGAGAGATGAACTGACTCCTGTAGCATTTGGCCACTCTCATTAACTCATGCCACTATAGTCATAGAGCTTATGATATTTATTTCTACATTGTACAAGGAAGATGCATACCACAGCATGAATGAGGAAGTCAGAAGACAACTTGCAGGATTTAGTTCTCTTTCCAT
Source organism: Dicrostonyx torquatus (assembly GCA_028555095.1). Classification (NCBI taxonomy): domain Eukaryota; kingdom Metazoa; phylum Chordata; class Mammalia; order Rodentia; family Cricetidae; genus Dicrostonyx; species Dicrostonyx torquatus. The sequence goes on along the minus strand of JAQHUG010000550.1, from coordinate 391,958 downwards.
TATGTGTTCTGAAATCTAACTCAAGTTGCCTGTCTTGGCAGCAAGCACCTGCACCAGCTGGGCCATCTCACTAGCCCTGGTAGGCACATCTTGCTTGCCATTTTAGTTAATATACAGGGTTCAGAGCTGAAAGTGTTTCATAGTAGCCTACACCTACAGGTCCTCTAAAAGCTGGCCAGCAAGGACGCTTCCAGCTTAGCTTCAGCTTGTTTTCTCCATATTCTGCAACCAAAGCATGTGGTGTCTTCAGAAGCAGTATTAACTCTAGTTCGAGGGACAACTAATAGCATTGGCAATAGACTACTGTCAGGAACTTCTGGGGCACCTGCAGCCAACATCTCTTGAAGAAGTAGCTCACCCCACACTGCATCATCACTAAGGAGTCTATGCTCTGAAATATCTCTGCCCATGCACACAGGGTACTTTCATTCAAGCTCCTCAACTGTTCTTGTAATGCTTAATGTCAGCCATTGGCTGTGAAAGATTTCCCTCACTCTTCTTATTTTGTATCACATGTGTCTTACCCAACCATAACATCACAAGAATTTCCCATGCGCCTGCCCTGTGCACATGTATGTGTACCGCCCTTCTGATCGTCATTCTTTTAGCTCACACAGATGCTTTTCTAGTCTGTGGAACATTCACAGGCTAGTGTTATGTCAGCGGTGAAGTGAAAGAAACCTATTTACACAGGAGTTTCAGGATCACTGAAGACCCACAAGCCACCATGCCAAAGAAGTGCTAGCTGGACTGGGGAGTCTGGAAGAGTTAAGAGGGCAATAAACAAATGTTAAAAAGATCCATGAAGATTCTGTACCAAGTGTTTCCTCAGTGTTGACCTGAGTGCATGCATGAAGCCTGGGACTGTTTCAAAGCACAGGAAACCAGATAGGGGGACTCATGCATGCAACCCCAGTATTTAGAAAGAGGAGGCAGCAAGAGGATCAGGACTTACAAGATTATACTCAGCTATACAGTGAATTTGAGGTCAGTCTGGGCTACCTAAAAACTTGCGTCAAGAAGAAAAAAAACCATAAATCAAAATCAGTATGGGATACAGTGTTGTAGATGGGAGGTTGTACCCTACCCTGAATCATCATTCTTCATGAGCCATCTGCACCTTCATCCTGCATGCAGCCTTGGTGGGGAAAGAGCTGGTTTTTGTTCTCTAATTGGTGTAGGAGCCAAGGGGAAGCCCAGACATGCTCACCTGCTGTATTCCCGTGGACTCCCTGGGTCTGACAGCCTCTCGGCCCATGTTGTAGCACACTGCTGCCTCTTCGGTGGATGCCCTTAGCTGCTGAGAGGTCCCTGAGCTGAACAAACAAGTTATACACAAGCACCCCTTTCTGCAGAAAGAGTATACAACTTATTCTGAGGAAACGACTCCAGGGGAAGCTTGGACTTTTCAGCTGCAGTGCTTTATCATATCTTTATTCATTATGTTTTTTTTTTCAAGCTGTACAGCCTTCCACAAAAAGAACATTTATTGATTATCACAACTCCTTTCACTGGGCCACTGTTTAGTCCTCCATATACAAGCTGTACCCCTGCGCTCCTACTCATCTGTAGTAAAGGTCAGGCCGAAGGGGAACATTATCACTTTTACTTCTCTCCCTCACTGTTCAAAACTTACATAGGCTTCACATTTTAGGACCCCAAAGGGACTACTTAGCAGACAGAACTTCTCATTGTTTCCCTTATGCCATCCCCAGATGTAAAAAACTGGAAGCCAGCAGCTGTAGCTCATTTATTCCCATCCTCTCTCCCACACTCCTTCCTTAGTTTTCCTGCCAATGTGAAGTCCAATACAGTGGACAGCATCTGCATATCTCTTCCTCAAAGCAATTCCTCCATCAAAGGGGCAAGTTCACGCTAGTAGACAGCTAAGGCTTATTTGCACATCTTATTACCCAATGCAAGGGCCATGCACCTAATGCCTACTTAATTCTGTTCCGTCTGTGCTACTTACAGGAACTGTAATACACTCCTGAACTTGACATTCAGTTGTCAGAGAAGTGGAGTACTCCATACCAGAGGAGTTGCTCAGTACAAACAATGCAATTGGTACTGCGACAAGATGGCACACCGTTCACAGCTATTGAAAAGAGACGCCTCATAATCAATTGCAGACGATCCACCCCGTTCAGGGCTGTGTCTCATCACCCACAGCAGAGAAAGGCAAGTGCTCCTCTCAAACTCATCTTTGGTTCCATTGAGCTCCACATCTGGATTGTGTGAACATTTTCTGGACACATGTGGAACAAGCATCTATTTATCCCAGATAGGGCACCAGATAAAAACAAAGCAATGATTCCATCCAAGTGCAGCCTCAGTAACCACTGAATTTACTTGAGCTTATTGAACACAGGCAACTTACAGGCAGCTACACTACCAACAAAAATGCCTGTCCCTCTCCAAGCAACCAAAAAACTTACCATACTTTTTACATGTATAAGGCTTTGTCCCACCATCAATCATTATACATCTTTGAAAGGAACTGTGAGCTTGAAGGTGTCACATCTTTGCTCTCACTCAGAGAATTGTTTCTAGTAGTCCATTCACAGAACCTGGGGGAGCAATGACATCTAAACATCATGCATTTTTTTCCCCCTTCAGTAAGATGTCTTTCATGTTAACAAAGGGACCTGCATCTCCTGAAGGCTCCAGCACGCTGCTGACACTCACGGCATTTTGCATTTGAAGTTCTTTCATGTGTTTGAAACAAACAGGGATAAAAGACTGATCATATCGTTTCCATTCATAAGGCATTTCCCCAGCATGAGCTGTTTCTGTGAAAGGAAGAGTGGCTAGCAAAGGACTTATCATATACTGCACATTTGTAGAAACTATACCTAGCATGAATTCCTTAGTGCATTAAAGTCTAAACCATATCATTTATGTGGATAACGCTTATAATGTGACATGTTCAGTTCTTACATGTGTTTTAAGTAGATAAGGATAAACATTTTAACACACTGTTCACATCATAGTGGTTTTCACCAATATGAGTTATCTGATGTATTTGGAGGAAACAGTGATAAAGGAATTAGATACTGCTGACATTCATAGGAGTTTTCCACAGCATGAATAGATTTATGTCTCTGAAAGGAACTGTGACGGCTGAAGGCTTTCCCACATTGCTTGCATTCATAAGGTTTTTCTCCTGTGTGTGTTCGTTCATGTAATCGGAGGTAACTGTACCGTATAAAGGCTTTATCACATTGCTTACATTCATAGGGTTTCTCTCCACTATGAATTCTTCCATGCAATCGAAGGGAAGAGTGATGTCTAAAGGCTTTTCCGCATTCTTTACATTTATAAGGTTTCTCTCCGGTGTGAGTTATTTCATGTAATCGAAGGGAAGTGTGACGAGTAAAGGCTTTCCCACACTGTGGACATTCATAGGGCTTTTCTCCTGTGTGAGTTCTTTCATGCAGTCGAAGGGAAGAGTGATGTCTAAAGGCTGTACCACATTGTTTACATTCATAGGGCTTTTCACCAGTGTGGGTTCTTTCATGCATTTGAAGTAAAGAGGGGTAAAGAAATGACTTATCACACTCTTTACATTTATACGGTCTTTCACTAGTATGAGTTCTTTCATGCATTTGAAGTAAAGAGGGGTAAATGAAGAGCCTACTGCATTGTTTACATTCATAGAATGTTTCTCCACCATGAATAATTTTATGTCTATGATAGGAAGTTTGACATCTGAAGGCTTTCCCACACTGCTTACACTCATAGGGTTTCTCTCCAGTATGAGTCCTTTCATGTAATCGAAGGTAACTGTGACATGTAAAGGCTTTCCCACACTGCTGACACTCATAGGGCTTCTCACCGGTATGGATTCTTTCGTGTAATTGAAGGGCACTGTGACATCTAAAGGCTTTCCCACACTGGTTACATTTATAGGGTCTTTCTCCTGTGTGAATTCTCTCATGCCTTTGAAGGGAAGTGGAAGAACTCAGAGCTTTCCCACACTGGTTACATTTATAGGGTCTTTCTCCTGTGTGAATTCTCTCATGCCTTTGCAGGGAACTGGAAGAGCTCAGAGCTTTCCCGCACTGGTTACACTCATAGCACTTCCTCACAATGTGAGCTCCTCCGCGTGTGTAAAGTGAACCAGGATAGACTGAAGGCTTTCCACACTCCTTGTAGTCACAGAAGTTTCCTCTACTCTGAGTTTGGTGATACATTCCAAATGTACTTGTAAAACCAAGGGATTTTAGACATACCTCACATTCACAAGGTCCATTCACAGTGTGAGTACCCCTGTATCTTTGAATCTTTGAGATTCTATCTTTGAGAGAACTGGAATCGTAGGGCTTGCTTGCATAGTCCTCATGCTCATATGGAGTGTATTCAGAGTGAGATATGATGTGCCTATTAAAGGATGAATGACACATGAAAACCTTTTCATAGACATGATATTCACAGAGCTTTAACTTCAATAGGAAGCTGGACAATCATATTGAGGTCTGGTACAAGGATTAAGGTTTATACACCCTGCCCACCCTCTTTACTCTCTTAGATACAACTTCTGTGAAAATGACAAGCAGCCAGGCTTGGAGGTACATGTCTTTAGTCCCTCAAGAGGCAGTGGATCTCTGTGAGTTATAGGCCAGTCTGATTAACATAATTAGGTCCTGGCCAGCCAGTTACACAGTGATACATGTCTCAAAAACAAGATGCTGGGTGGTGGTGGTGCACACCTTTAATCCTAGTACTCAGAAGGCAGAGGCAGATAGATCTCTGTGAGTTTGAGACCAGCCTGGTCTACAGAGACAGTTAGTTCTAGGACAGCCAAGACTACACAGAGAGACTCTGTCTTAAAAATACAAAACAAAACAAAAAGACAACCAAATTAGTTTCTACTGATTGCTTATTATTAAGGTCTAGATCAACAGTGTTTCCACTGTATCCTTTCTGCCAGAGAGAATGATGGTGTGAAACTCAATGGACTGGTGGCTCTCTACAATAGGCCTGCCACAGAGCTATCTCCAACAGTGACATTCACTGACACTGCTTCCAAGTGATTACATTGCAAAGACTGAGTAGCATTCTTACACTGAAGTACATACTTTTGATGAGAAGTTTCTAATGATGGCTAAATTAAAAGTGATTCCTCTTTATGATTTAATTAAATTTATAAGGCATGTTTAAGTTTCTATAAGAGATATTTGCTTCCACTTATACATGCAAATTACCTTTCATATCTTCCAAAATTTTTGCAATCTTCAATATTCTGTTCTTCCCATACATAGCCTAAAATATAGTACCAAAAATTTATGATAAATTATTAGAAATTAATGAAAACAAAGTTGGAGGTGGTGGCAAATGCTTTTAACCTAGGCACTCAGAAGGCAGAGGCAGGTGGTCTCTGTGAGTTCAAGGCCAGCCTGGGCTACAAGAGCTAGTTTCAGGACAGGCTCCAAAGCTACAGAGAAACCGTCTCAAAAAACAAAAACGAAAAAAGAAGAAGATACCTGGGGAACTGGCTCAGCCCTTCCATCAGGCTTGCAGGGTGAGGACTTCTTGAGACATCTCACCTGCTACTATTATGTCACTTATTCACCAAACTCTTCCCTTTCTATACCTAAATCACATAAGACCATTTCTAAGAGGGAAACACTTGCTCTCTAACTAAGGAAAAGAAGCACAAGTCTCACCCACGGCAGCGAGGTTCCTGCAGGTCTCCAGCATCACATCTCTGTACAGACTCTTCTGGGAAGGATCCAGCAAAGCCCACTCTTCCTGGGTGAAGTGCACAGCCACGTCCTCAAAGCTCACCAGATCCTAAAACATCCCACACATATGCATAAAAGAACTGATGGGGGGCTAGAGAGATGGCTCAGTAGTTAAGAGCATTGCCTGCTCTTCCAAAGGTCCTGAGTTCAATTCCCAGCAACCACATGGTGGTTCACAACCATCTGTAATGAGATCTGTTGCCCTCTTCTGGTCTGCAGGCATGCAGACCACTGTATACTTAATAAATAAATAAATCTAAAAAAAAAAAAAGAAGAAGAACTGATGGGGTCGGGGTGAGGCGAATGAGAGATGGCTCAGTGGTTAAGAGCACTGACTGCTCTTCCAGACTACCTGAATTCAATTCCCAGCACCCACATGGCAGCTCCCAACTGTCTGTAACTCTAGGATCTGATACAATCATAATGATAAACATGCAGGCAAAACACCATATACATAAAATAAAATTTTTTTAATAAAACAGCTGACAGGTCTGCAAATGTATACTCAACTGATAAAAGTGTTCACGTATTTTTGCAATCTCCACACATATGCCTCAAAACAGAGGAGCTCTAATGCAGACACTGAACAACTGTCAACAACAACGTCCAAGTAAAAGCATTCCTCTCGTTGAGTGGCCTGGAGACTAGGGTATATGGCAGCTTTAACCAATTCTCACTCATGGAAAGTCCCACCACCTGTACTCAGAATAGAGCTGTCTGTCATTAGCTATGTGTACAGAGTGTAAGCTTTGCTGGGTGGAGAGAACAGGATAATGGAGAGAGCTCATGAACGAACACAAAAATGAGAATAAATCACTAAGCACAATGAGTTACAAGAATACTGTGGTAATCCAGAATCATTTTCCTTTTGAGAATGGATCCATCTGTTACAAACTCGGAAAAACCAAAGACAATGGACAAGGGTGTGATGCGCTTCCTTGGTGAGCACTATTCACAAATGCTGTCACCACTTAAACAGGGAAATGAGCCCATCCTATGTGCTAACAGAAAAAGAAATCATTAAGACTCAAGTGTACAGCTTATTCCAGCCCAAATGTTAGGGGAGAGAATAGTCTCTCATGCCTGGGTGGAGATCTACCATTCCAGCTCAGCCGATTCCATCACTCTGGCAAAGGGACCACCCCTAGAAAGACAGGCTCGCTAGGCAAAAGGGACAGCTGCAGTCAGTTCTTTAGTGAGTTACTTTCTTTCCCTTTCCAGAATCCCTGGCCCACCGCAATCACATATGGTTAAGTCTGCCCAGCTTTTCTCCAGAAAAGCATATTTTCCCTCCTTTCTATCTCTTTTCTTTGTGTTGTTTGGTCAGCTGGTCAGTCGGTCAGTGGGCTTTTCGAGACAGGCTTTCTCTGTGTAACAGTCCTTCTCTGTGTATCAGTCTTGGCTGCACTGGAACTCATTTTGTAGACCAGGCTAGCCTCAAACTCACTGAGATCCACCTGCCTCTGCCTGTGCCTCCCAGGTGCTGGGATTAAAGGTGTGCACCACAATAGCTTGGCTCTATCTCTTTTCTAAGCATACTTTATTTAATTCTTTGTCCTCCACCCCAATATTTTGTGCTTCCTTAACTCCTTCTCTAAAGCTCCCCCTGAGCACACTGCTTGTTGGCTATGCATCTCTCTCCATGCCTCCATGGCTTCCACCCTTCTCCAGGCAGCTCACCTGCCCTGCAGTTATTTCTTTAAACACTGATAAAATTGGCCTTGTGTTTCCATGAGTGCATTCTGAAATTCTTTTATTAATCAGACAAAGAACCCCCAAAGGGGATCCCAATTTCCCCTGTATCACAAATTAAATCAAGTAATACAAATACTACATGATCAATATTTAAAGATCTCAACTTTTCAGGCTGGAGAGATGGCTCAAGTGGTTAAGAGCACTGCTTGCTCTTCCAAAGGTCCTGAATTCAATTCCCAGCAACCACAAGGTGGCTCACAACCATCTGTAATGAGATCTGGTTCCCTCTTCTGGCCCACAGGCAGGCAAACCACCGTATACTTAATAAATAAATAAATCTTTTAAAAAAAAAATCTCAACTTTCACATGAAGGCAAACATCTTTAATACCAGCACTCCAGAGGAAAAGGTTGGCGGAACTCTGTGAGCTGAAGTCCAGCCTAGTTCACACAAGGAGTTCCAGGCCTGCCTCAAAATAAAGAAATAGGGACTGAAGAGATGGCTCGGTGTTTAAGAGTGCTTATTGCTTTTGCAGAAGATCCAGGTTCAATTCCCAGGACACACATGGCAGCTCACAACTATCTGTGACCCCAGTTCCAAATATCCAATACCTCTTCTTATTTACCTCCGCAGGCAGGAAACACACATGTTGTAAACATATAAACATGTAGGAAAAACACTCACACACACACACACACACACACACACAAAAATACTAACGTAAATAACTCTAAAGTAAAAACAGGGGCTGGAGAGATGGCTCAGTGCTTAAGAGCATTGCCTGCTCTTCCAGAGGTCATGAGTTCAATTCCCAGCTACCACATGGTGGCTCACAACCATCTGTAATGAGATCTGGTGCCCTCTTCTGGCCTGCAGATAGGTAAACAGACAGAATACTGTATATATAATAAATAAATAACATCTTTTAAAAAAAGACATTGCCTTGTAGTTACTGAAGCCCTTATTTAAAAAAAAAAAAAAGAAAAAAGAAAAGTAAGTTGTTGAGGAATATTATTTTCAGGTGACTTTTGTTTACGCTATATTTGTTTAACTCTGTGAAGCCATGTGTGGAGGCCCAAAAATGTGAGCCTATTTCTACCTTGTATGAAGGTCAGAGTTTAGCTTGTTCAAAATTGTTGACAAGTGTGGCTAAACATCTTGACCTAGGGTGTGGTTACTTGGTCTTTTTGACATTAGGATGATGGCCCACATTGGTAGGTCCACTCCACCCTGACCAGTGGTCAGAAATTCAAGCATACTTTTGTTCCTTCTTTTGAAATAGGTTTGACCTAGGGAGTGGCTGCCTTCAGGATACTTGGTCTAGGGTGGGTTCACTGCCTAAACAATAGAATGCTAATCACTTAATGGTTCAAAGTATTGAAGCAAGTAACTATTATAGTTGTCCTTTGAATCATGTTAAAGCAGTCCTTTGCCTTCTTCCCTGTTGTATTGGAGTATAATAGTGTATAGAAAATTAAATGCAGGCAATTGTCTCTCAAACTCCCTCCCAGTACTATCCTGTGTTTTCTGTTTCATTATTTTCACCTGAGTCTTCATACCCTTTACTATTCTAACCCTCATGCCCTGGTAAGTTGTATACTTGTCAAGGCATGGTCATCATAGCTGCGTTACTGTGCCTGTCTAAAACACCAGATGGTCCTAATAAAGAAATGAACGGCCAATAGCAAGGCAGGAGCAAGGACAGGTGGGGCTAGCAGGCAGAGACTATAAATAAGAGAAACACGAGCAGAAGAGAACTAGGAACAAAAGAACAAGGAGAGGAGAACATTTTGGGCCAGACACCCAGCCAGGCACAGAGTAAGAAAGAAAGGTGTACAGAAATAGAGAAAGATAAAAAAGCTCAGAGACAAAAGGTAGTCGGGATAATTTGGGTTAATAAAAGTTCACAGGAAACAAGCCAAGGTGAGGCTCATAACTATGAGTAAGCCTCTGTGTGTGATTTATTTGGGAGCTGAGTGGCAGGCCCCACAAAAAGCCAAAAGAGTAAAAAACACACAACAATAAATAGTTGGGCGGTGGTGGCACACGCCTTTAATCCCAGCACTCGGGAGGCAGAGGCAGGTGGATCTCTGTGACTACGAGGCCAGCCTGGTCTACAGGAGCTAGTTCCAGAACAGGCTTCAAAGCTACAGCGAAACCCTGTCTCAAACCCCCCCACACACACAAAAACAAAAGAATGAATGAATAAATACTTCTCAAGGTAATTTAATAATTTAATTACACTCTTCAGGTCTTGCCTCCAAGATGACCAAAAAAGAAAGACTCACCATAGTAAAAAGGGGCCAGCTATGTGTAGCCATCTCACTGCCCCAACTGAGCCCAGGGAGTACCCAAGGACAAGGGCAGTAAGAAGTTCATCGTTCCAAACACAGTAGAGGCCTCTGCCATCAGGGACATTTCTGAAGCAAGTATCATTGATGCTTATGCAACATCTATGCCAAGCTGCACTACTGTATGAGTAGTGTCACTCAAAGTAAGGTGGTCAAGAGTTGATCATGGAGGCTGGAAGAAGCAAACACTCACCATGACTTAGATCCACTGGTGTTGTCCTATGATCACTAAGAAAGTCCATGTAGTTCATGAAGACAGATTTAAAAAAAATGCGGGAACAATAAAATAAAATGGAAATTATACTTATAAAGTAAAAAACATTCCATGGAGCACGGCAGCACAAGTCTTTGATCTCAGTATTCTGCAGGCAAAGGCAAGTGGATCGCTTGAGTTTGAGGCCATTGGAGTTCTAAGTCAATCAGAGCTGCAGAGTGAGACCTTTCTCAGAACAAGTGTGTGTGGGGAGGGGTAATTACATTCATTTATTTAGGGGGTGAATGTGGAGTTGAGAGAACGGCCGACAGGACTGGGTTTTCTTCTCCCATGTGCGGGTTGGAGGAATGAACACAGGCTTAGCCCCAGGATCCTTACTCACTGAGGCATCTCATTAGCCCTGAACATAATGTTTCAATTTTAATTAAGTAATGCTAAAGCATAATAGAATTAAGAGAAGGATGGTCTATCTTTTTAGAAAAAACTCAATGTAGCAGTAGTAGCTGCTTTGGGGAAGAGAGGGAACGATCACCTGACGCCAGAAAGCCTAGCTAGACTATGTCAGACAGTGACATATCCATCTGGGGAGGGAAGGAAGGTTGGCAGAAGTGTAATACCACAAACATTCACTTATTCCTAACTACACTTCTATAAAACCCCATAAATCTCACAGGCTTTTTTGTAGTCAACCAAACTTCTATTTATAATCTGACAAGGACTAGTAACAATAGTGGATGTCTCACCTAAAATAGTTCAAGAACATACAAACTATAAAGTTGACGCAGAAGGCAAATGTTAAAACATATTCTCTCTTAGGAACTGAGGTCTTCAAAAGCACACACATATCAAGGCATGTTGAAAAGACACTTTCAGAAAACATCTGAAAAGGCTCTCATCTTGAGCCCCAATTTCTCTCGAAGCTGGATCAGCAAAAAATATGTGTGACACAGTAGGACAAAAGCTGGCTGCGTCAAAGGAGGTCCTAGCTCGGCCGTCCACAAATCTGCTCACATGTGCCTTTTCCATCCTTGTTTCTTAACATTCAAAAAAATCTGCAAAAAATAACTGAATACAAAGTGCACTCTGGAGGCAGATTGCCAACACACAGGTAATAGTTTTGGTAGCACTAAACAAATTGCAAACTGATGCCTCAACAAAGAGACAGCAAACCCTGGAGAAGACAGAAACTGACTTCCAGGGATATTGCAACAATCTTAGTGACAAGGTCTCACTCACTATGTAGCAGTAGCTGGACTGAAACTAACTGTATAGATCATGCTGGCCTCAATCTTATGGGATCTACCTACCTTTGCCTCCCCAGTTCTAGGACAAAAACTGTGCCACCATGACTAGTCTCAAATGCTCGGGCCATGTGTGTGTGCATGTTTTTTGAGGATTTTATTTTTAGCCAACAGTGATACAATAAGATGATGTCATAATTTTTTTTTTTTTTTGGTTTTTCAAGACAGGGTTTCTCTGTAGCTTTGGAGCCTGTCCTGGAACTAGCTCTTGTAGACCAGGCTGGTCTCGAACTCACAAAGATCCGCCTCCTCTGCCTCCCGAGTGCTGGGATTAAAGGCGTGTGCCACCACCGCCTGGCTTGTCATAAAATTTTTAAAAAGAACTTATTTTAGGCGTCCACACCCAAGATCCATTACTGTCTGTACAGTTCGGAATTCATGCCTCCGTCTTCGCAGCAGCCAGGCCATGCACATACTACTGGCTGACCAGGACCAGAGCTGGAAGGAGGAGGTGGTGTCCACAGATACTTGGATGAAAGGCTTGCTCAAGTCCACCTGTCTAGATGGGCAGCTCCCCAAGTTTCAGGATGGAGACCTTACCCTGTACCAATCTAATGCCATCTTGAGGCACCTGGGCCGATCCCTTGGGCTTTATGGGAAAGATCAGAAGGAGGCTGCCCTGGTGGAAGACCTTCGCATCAAATACGAGGAAGGGGAGGATGACCATGGGAAGGCCCTGCCTGGACACCTGAAACCTTTCGAGACCCTGCTGTCCTAGAACCAAGGAGGCAAAGCCTTCATCATGGGTGACCAGATCTCCTTCACAGATTACAACTTGCTAGATCTGCTGCTGATCCACCAGGTCCTGGCCCCTGGCTACCTGGACAACTTCCCCCTGCTCAATGCCTATGTGGCACGTCTCAGTGCCCAGCCCAAGATTAAGGCCTTCCTGTCCTCCCCTGACCATGTGAACCGTCCCATCAATGGCAACGGCAAGCAGTAGCAAGCAGTAACGTACGGGAGAGACCGGAGCTGCCTGTCCTCCTGTCCCCAGCACTAATAGTTTGTAAGACAAAAAAAAAAATTATTTCTTTAAAGATTTTTTTTCATTATATACACAATGTTCCTCCTGGCTGTACACTTTCAGGCCAGAAGAGGGCACCAGATCTCATTACAGATGGTTGCAAGCTCCATGTGGTTGCCGGGAATTAAAGTCAGGACCTTAGAAGACCAGCCAGTGCTCTTAACCTCTGAGCTATCTCTCCAGCCCCAAGATTTTATTTTTATATTTATTCAGCGTATGTTTAAGTGTCTCTATGTATGTGTCACATGTGTTCCAGACCATGAAGGTCAGAACGACTCAGATCCTTCAGTGCTAGAGTTACTAAAAGCTGAGCCACCCACCAGCTGGTGGTGACCTGGTCACACACATGGGCCTATGGGGGGCACCATAATCACAAAGAAAGGACAAATGCTGCAATCCCATGGCCAAACATTTCTAATTTAGATGAAATGAAATTTTTAGAAGTGAATACTATATCAAGAGACATACAAAGAGAGATAATAGCTTGAATGGTCATAGATGTATCAAAAAGACCCTGAAACTTAAAACAATGATAAGACAAGTGCTGGTGTGCATCTTTAATTTCAGCACATAGGAAGCAGAGGCAGGCGGAGCTCTGAGTTCAAGGATAACCTAATCTACATAGTGAGATCCTGTCTTTAAATAAATAAATGAATAAATAAAATGTTTCCTAATTTAAAACTATGACACCAATATTATCCTACACAGACAGTAAGCTGAAAAAAACAAACAAAAACTATAACAGATTGAAAATTTCTTTGTTTTTTTTTTTTGTTTTGTTTTTTTGAGATAGGGTTTCTGTATACCTTTGGAGCCTGTCCTGGAACTCACTCTATAGACCACGCTGGCCTCACACTCATAGAGATCCGCTGGCCTCTACCTCCCAAATGTTGGGATTAAAGGTGTGTGCTGCTACCACCACCCAGGTAGCACACAGCCATGTACGGTGGCACACATCTGTGATCTCACAAATGGGTTCCAGAGTGCAAGGTGGCACTAATGCCGTGACCTGCAGGCTGGAACAGGACCGAAACTATGAGAGCTGGAGAGGTGGAGAGCTGGAGAGCTGGAGAGGTGGCTCAGCACTTAAGAGCAGGTATCGTTTGCGTTTCTTTTTTTTAATTGATTTTGAGTTCTACATTTTTCTCTGCTCCTCTCCCTTTCTCTCCCCTCCCCTCAACCATCTCCTATGATCCCCATGCTCCCAATTTACTCAGGAGATATTGTCTTTTTCTACTTCCCAAAGAGCAGCAGTAGATCCCAGTACCCACCCCAGGGAGCGTACAGCAACCTATAACCCTAGTTCCAGGGCGCCTAACACCCCTCTGACCTCCTCAGGCACATATACATAAATAAACAATAACAAAAAATATTTTAATTGAAGCTGAGTAAACTTTGAGTACTAAACCATATGCTTGAATGCACAAAGCCTGGACTCAACTCCCGGCACCCAAAAAGGAAAAAAATCCTAAATTGAATGTATTACACTATCAACAAGGGAAGTAGGAAAATATGATTATGTCAATAACTGAAAAATACATGGCAAGAGTGGAGAGACGGCTCAGAAGAGCATCTGCTGCTCCTGCAGAGAGCCCACTTCACATTTTATGATCAACAGTAACCCCAGTTCCATGGGGGCTAACCTGCCCTCTGGCCATGGTACCAAGTACACACACTTGCATGGAGGCAAAACACTCATATACATGAAATAAATCTTTTAAAAAGAAACCAGCCCTTTTAAAAGTGCATGGAGCCAGGCGGTGGTAGCGCACGCCTTTAATCCCAGCACTCGGGAGGCAAAGGCAGGAGGATCTCTGTGAGTTCGAGGCCAGCCAGGTCTACAAGAGCAAGTTCCAGGACAGGCTCCAAAGCTACAGTGAAATCCTATCTTGAAAAACCAAAATAAATAAATAATAAAAATAAAAATGCATGGGATGAGAGCCAGGAATGGTGGAGCATGCCTTTAATCCTAGGACTTGGGGAGGCAGGGACAGGCAGATCTCTAAAAATTTGAAGTCAGCCTTGTCTACATAGTAAGTTTCAGGCTACCCAAAGCTATGTAGTAAAACCTTGCCTCACTGCCTCAAAGAACATAAGAGCATTTAAAAAAAAAAATGTTTTGTTTTGTTTTGCTTTTCAAGACCGGGTTTCTGTGTGTGACCCTGGCTGTCCTGTCCTGAAACTCAATCTGTAGACCAGGTTGGCCTCTATCTCACAGAGATCCGCCCGCCTCTGCCTCCCGAGTGCAAGATTAAAGGCGTGCACCACCACCCATCTTAGGATGGGTTTCTTTTAAAAAGTAAAATATGTACACACAGGCCTGCACACATGCAAGGGATGAAGGGTGCTATTGGCATTGAAAAGAGAAAAAGAAACTGTCTTTGTTCACAATAAATTCCAAGAATCAACAAAAACTCATGAAACTATATGACTAAAACCACTAACTATAAGAAACCATGAACTGAGCCGGGCGGTGGTGGCACACGCCTTTAATCCCAGCACTCGGGAGGCAGAAGCAGGCAGATCTGAGTTGGAGGCCAGCTTGGTCTACAGAGAAAATTCCAGGACAGGCTTCTAAGCCACACAGAGAAACAGAGAAACCCTGTCTCTGAAAACCAAAAGAAAAAAGTCAGTTTTGCTCTTATAAAGGACCCACCTCAAGTGGCTCACAACAGCCTGTAACTCCAGCCCAGAACATCCATTGGCCTCTGCTGGTCTTCGAGGGGCTGGAGAGTTGGCTCAGCAGTTAAGAGCACTTGTTGCACTTGCAGAGGATACAGGTTCAGTTCCCAGCACCCACGTGGCAGCTCACAGTCTTCTGTAAGTAGTCTTGGGATCCAGGCATCCTCTGGATCCACAGGCATCAGGCATGGTATACATACATATATGCAGACAGAACACTAATGTGCATAAAATAAATCTAAAAATAAAGCAAGTTTTCTCTCAGTCAAAGAGGTGTACTGCCTCTCTTGGTATGTATCTAAAACTTAGACTTCCGCTTTGCCCTTAACACTTTTTGATTGTTTAAAAAAGTTAAAAAGCTTTTTTAAAAATGTAGTTCTTGGGGGCTGGAGAGATGGCTCAGTGGTTAAGAGCATTGCCTGCTCTTCCAAAGGTCTTGAGTTCAATTCCCAGCAACCACATGGTGGCTCACAACCATCTGTAATGAGGTCTGGTGCCCTCTTCTGGCCTGCAGACATACACACAGACAGAATATTGTATACATAATAAATAAATATATTTTAAAAAAAATGTAGTTCTTGTCTAAAGGACTTTATTAAATTTATGTATATCTGTGTCTCCTTTCATCTGTGCTGCCGTACTGGGTGTGATATTGCTGTCTGTTCAGGTCCCTGCTGTTACGCAGGATACTGTAAAGGACACTGGTGGACACTGTATTCATCATTAAACAGTTCATAGTTTCTTTTTGTTGTTGTTGTTGTTTTTCAAGGCAGGGTTTCCCTGTGGCTTTGGAGCCTGTGCTGGAACTAGCTCTTGTAGACCAGGCTGGTCTCAAACTCACAGAGATCCGCCTGCCTCTACCTCCCGAATGCTGGGATTAAAGGCGTGCGTCACCACTGCCCGGCGAACAATATGTCTTAAGCACTGAGCCCTCACCACAGGCCATCCACTCATCTCTTTGAAGGCTCACTACAGAGCCCTGGCTAACCTGGAATTTCCTAGTTGTGTAAACCAAGCTATCCTCAATCTGCCTGCCTCTTCCTCCCAAATCCTGACATTAAAGGTTGACCAACCCATCCAGCAAGGACTACAGGCTTTAAATCCAAAATAAATAATAAATCACAAAATAGCAATATATTTCATGCTTATGAACAGGAAGCTTCAGTACTAAAATGTCAGGTTTCCTCAATTCGCATTATAAATTCAATAATGGCAATAAAAATCCTAACTTACTAAAAAAAAACTAATAAACTAATTCTGAACTTTATAGGGAGAGGGGGAAAAAACTCAAAATGGTACAATTCCAGTGGACCAGCACACAGACCTACAGTGACACTACCAATTAAGACTATAAACTGAGTGGTAGTGGCGCTCACCTTTAATCCCAGCACCCAGCAGGCGGATCTCTGTAAATCAAGTCAGCTTGGTCTACAGAGCAAGCAAAAAGACTACCAATAATACAATAATCAAGATAGGATACTACTTGGGAAAGAATAAACAAATCAACAAAATAAAAATCCCAGGAAAAAAAAATTACAAAAAGTATAACCTTTTCTTTTGACCAAGGGAAACTCAACGAGATAGAGAGTGGTAAAATGTATTGGCAGAACCAATGCGTTTACAGGCAAAGAAATTAACCAGACAAACTTTTAATACTGGGGCAGTCGAGAGTACTAGCTATTCTTCCAGAGGACCCAGGTTCAATTCCCAGTACCCACATGAAAGCTCACAATTGTCTGCGACTACAGTCCCAGGGGAATCCGACACCCTCAGACATACATACCAATGCACATAAAAGTAATTTTTTAAAAAGATTAACGTTTCACAATATTAACTCAAGTTGAATGCTTGACCTAAATGTTAAATGCAAAATTCAGAACTTCTAGAAAATAATAGGAACTAGATGACCTAGAGTTTCACAGCATTCTGATGAGACACCCAAAGTAGCACCAAGCCGCCAGCAACAGACAGTACAGCGAGGCCCCCGGTGCATGGCGGGGCTCCCGCTGCGATGCTCTGCGCAGGCGCAGCCCGCGGGCCGAGGATGTGGGGCCCGGCGCCACAAAACACTGGACAGCGCTGCCGGCCCCGCCCGAGCCCCGGGGAGGATCCAGCACAGCCCGCAGGGACGGCCGCCCTCGCTCACCATGGCGGGCGCGGCTTCCCGAGTCGCTCGAGGATCCTCACAGCTCCCGGCCGCACAGCGTACGTCCCTCGGCCGCAGCGCCAAGCCCACAGTATGGCGGCCGATAGGAGCCCGCCTCTCGCTGTCCTTCGGCTCTCCTGATTAGACGGAGCGCTACCAGGCCCTGATTGGCTAGCAAGGCCTGAGTGACACCAGCTCCCAAAGGCCGAGGCAAAGAACTCAAATGACAGCCATAGTCCCGCCCCCCTATGCCAGGCTTCCAAGCCTGACCTGACCTGGCCGAGGTTAGGGGAAAGTTGCATTTAAGCAGACCTTGCTCCTCCCTGGTAAAGCTGTTCTCACACCACGTCTAATCCTTCCTCCTGGGCACCAAGTCGCCACTCTGCACACTCTGCTACACACCGAGTGTTCGTTGCAGTAACCCTGCTGCCTCACAACTAGAAAGACCCCTCCCCCCAAAAAAAACAGGACCTGATGTTCTCCAGGGAGCAGGAACAGTAGGTTAACACAAGTATTCATTTCCTCTATTTTCATAGCACGTGTTCTCCCTGAAAGACCCTCACTGCCTATAGATGAACCTTAGCAGCAGTAACGCCATTTTGCAAGGGTTGATATTAAGATAAATTAACAGCTAACTAAGAACAAAGGCGGCTGGCCAAACAGGATATCTGCGGTCCACCAACTGGCAAGCTGATGAGGAACTAAGACTCCTGAAAAACAACTTGTGCAAACA
>JAQHUG010000550.1:348686-365007 GCA_028555095.1 Dicrostonyx torquatus | reverse complement strand
TGCTCTTAACCTCTGAGCCATCTCTCCAGCCCCCCTGCTGCTGGGTTTCTATTAGGGAAGTGGTTCCCTGTGTCAGTGTGTTCAAGTGTACTTCCCACTTTCTCTTCTATAAGGTTCAGTGTGGCTGGCTTTATGTTGAGGTCTTTGATCCATTTGGACTTCAGTTTTGTACATGGTGATAGATATGGGTCTATTTTCATTCTTCTAAATGTTGATATCCATTTATGCCAGCACCACTTGTTAAATATGCTTTCTTTTTTCGATTTGATATTTTTTGCTTCTTTATCAAAGATCAGGTGTTCGAAGATGTGTGGATTGATATCCGGGTCTTCTATTCAGTTCCATTGGTCCTCCTGTCTGTTCTTATGCCTGTACCAGGCTGTTTTCAGTACTGTAGCTCTGTAATAGAGTTTGAAGTCAGGGATTGTGATGCCTCCAGAAGTTCTTTTATTGTACAGGATTGTTTTAACTATCTTGGAATTTTTTGCTTTTCCAAATGAAGTTGTATACCGTTCTTTCGAGGTCTTTGAAGAATTTTGATGGGATTTTGATGGGCATTGCATTGAATCTGTAGATTGCTTTTGGTATGATTGCCATTTTAACTATGTTAATTCTGCCTACTCAAGACCATAGGAGATCTTTCCACTTTCTGGTGTCTTCTTCAATTTCTTTCTTCAAAGATTTAAAGTTCTTGTTATACAAGTCTTCCACTTGTTTGGTTAGAGTTACTCCGAGATATTTTATGCTATTTGTGGCTATTGTGAAGGGTGTTGATTCTCTGATTTCTTCCACGGCCCTTTTAACATCTGTGTACAGGAGGGCTACTGATTTTTTTTTTGAGTTAATCTTGTATCCTGCTACACTGCTGAAAGACCTATCCAGCGGTGAGAGGGGAGTGGTGAAATCTCCCACTATTAGTGTGTGGGGTTTAGTATATGATTTAAGCTTTAGAAGTGTTTCTTTGACATATGAGGGTGCCCTTGTGTTTGGGGCATAGATGCTCAATATTGAAATTTCCTCTTGATGGATTTTTCCTATGACTAATATGAAATGTCCTTTGTCTCTTTTGACTGATTTTAGCTTGAAGTTTATTTTGTTAGATATTAGGATAACTATACCCTCTTGTTTCTTAGGTCCATTTGATTGGTATGCTTTTTCCCAACCTTTTACTCTGAGACGATGTCTGTCTTTGAGGTTGAGATGCGTTGCTTGTATGCAGAAGATGGATGGGTTCTCATTTTGTATCCAATCTGTTACCCTGTGCCTTTTTATAGGTGAGTTGAGTCCATTTACATTAAGAGTTATTAATGGCCAGTGGTTGTTATCTCCTGTTCATTTAGTTTTCATTGTTGATGATGTTAATTTGTGCATTTTTTTCGTTTTGGGATTTGTTGTAATGAGATCATCAATTGTCTGTGTTTTTGTTGGTGTAGCCATCTTCCTTGGGTTGGAGTTTTCCTTCTAGTAGGGCTGGATTTGTGTCTAGGTATTAGTTTTGTCGTGGAATATTTTGTTTTGTCCTTCCCTGGTGATCGACAGTTTTGCTGGGTACAGAAGTCTGTGCTGGCATCTGTGGTCTATTAATGTCTGCATAATGCTTGACCATGACCTTCTGGCTTTCATTGTCTCCAATGAGAAGTCAGGTGTAATTCTGATAGGTCTACCTTTATATGTTACTTGTGCTTTTTGCTTTGCAGCTCTTAGTATTCTTTCTTTAGTCTGTTTGTTTAGTGTTTTGATTATTATGTGGCGAGAGGACTTTTTTTTTTTTGATCCAGTCTATTTGGTATTCCTTAAGCTTCTTGTATCTTCATAGGAATATCTTCTTTTAGGTAGGGAAAGTTTTCTTCTGTGATTTTGTTAAATAAATTTTCTGTGCCTTTGACTTGAACTTCTTCTCTCTCTTTTATACCTATTATTCTAATATTTGGCCTTTTCATGGTGTCCCATGATTCATGGATATTTTGGGTTAAGTTTTTGTAAGATTTAATGTGTTATTTAACCAATGAGTCTATTTCCTCTATTGTATCTTCAGTGCTTGACATTTTCTCTTCCACTTCTTGTATTCTGATGTTCATGCTTGCATTTGTGGCTCCTGATCTTTTTCTCTTGGTTTCTGTTTCTATAATTCTTTTTTTTAAATATTTATTTATTTATTATGTGTACAGTATTCTCAGTATTCTGCCTGCATGTCCGCCTGCAGGCCAGAAGAGGGCACCAAACCCCATTACAGATGGTTGTGAGCCACCATGTGGTTGCTGGGAATTGAACTCAGGACCTTTGGAAGAGCAGGCAATGCTCTTAACCTCTGAGCCATCTCTCCAGCCCCAACAAGTAAGTCTTTTTTTAGAAAAGATTTTAAATTGTATTATTGTGTGCATGTGTGCCTGCCATGTGCATGTAGCTGCCGCCAAAGAGCAGTAAAGGATGTTGGGACAATCTTAGAGAACTAGTTTTCTTTTTCTACTGTATTTTGGCAGGAACTCCCTTGTTTTTGCTACTCTATATATAATCTAGGCTAACTGGTCCAGGAGCTTCCAGGTGATTTTCCTACTGCTGCCTTCCATCACTCTATAGGGATTCTGGGACTACAGATGTGAATCACAGGGATCAAATGGGGTCAAATTCAAGCAGTCATCTGAGTGCACCAAGCTCTTTTATCTTGAGTTATCTCTCTGGGCAAATTTCATGCTTTCTCCTTATCTTTCCTTTTCCCCCTTTCCCCCCTTATATGTCTTAGCACCGTGTGCATACCTAGTGCCCAGAAGAGTGTACCAGTCTTTTTCTTTTGGGCCACCAACCAGCTCCCAAATCATGACATGGAGACTTCTTATTAGTTTTGAATGCTCAGCCTAACTTAGGCACAACCCAGGCTAGATTTTTTAACTTAAATTAACCTGTCTCTCCTCATCTACCTTTTGCCTTGAGGCTTTTTATCTTTTCTTTCTATATGTCCTACTTTTCCTCATTTGGTTGGCTAGCCTGGCCCCAGACATTTCTCTCTCTTTCTCCCTCCTCTTGTTTCTTTTTTCTCAAGCCTAGATTTCTCCTACTTATTCTCTCTGCCTAGCTATTGGCAATTCAGCTCTTTGTTAGACCAATCAGTGCCTTAGGCATCAAGGAGATGCAAATGTAACACATCTTTCTTTACTAAGTAAACAAATGCAGCACAAACAAATGTTCCACATCTTTACATCATTAAACAAATTCGGTTAAAGTAATATTCCCCAACATAAACAAATGTAACACACCTTTACACAAAGTAATATTTCACAGCATAAACAAATGTAACATACCTTTACACAGTTAAATATTTCACAACATAAACAAATATAACACATCTTTCCCAGTTAAAATAACATTCCACAACAGAAGAGGTTATCAAGATATCTGGGGCTGGAATTACAGATGTCTGTAATGATCAGCCATATGGGTGGTAGAGACTGAACCTAGGTCCTCTGGAAGAGCAGCTAGTGCTCTTAACCACTAAACCATCTCTCCAGAACTGAAGCTCACTATGTAAACTCTGCTAACCTTAAAGTTATAAATATCTACTGTGAGGACCTGACTTTGCAAACTCCATTTTAAAGAAGGGGCTTCGTTTTAAGCCGTATAATGAGCTGGGTGTGTGTTAAGTTTTTCCTTGGCCCGGTAAGCCTCTCTGCCAATGCAATAATGCAAATCAGACCAAATAAAACCAAATTGCAAGAAGCCCAGGTTTAATAGATGCCAGCACTCCCAGGTGGCTCTCTGGGAAAACATGGAGAGGGGGACAGAGAACCAGGAGACCATGTGTTTGTTCTCTGGGAGGCAGTTTAAATAACCTATGGGAGTGGTGACCCTGCCTCGTGGCGACTTGTGCGGCTTCCAGTTTCTGCTCCCTGCCTGTGAGATCTGGGTTTCATGCTCTGTGTACGGAATTGATTTAATAGCTTTTAATTTGTCAAGCAAATCATATATCACAGTATTTAACCAGTACCAAGGCGAGAAACTAAAGTGGCTCAGAAACTAAAACAGCTCAAGACCATTCCTGTCGCCACCGCGACTCTGCAACCACGACATCTGCTGAACAATAAAGATTATTACACCTAAAACAATTTGCTGGATCATATAATAGGTAATTAACAAATTAATAGGGCAAATTACATTAATATTGAAACTTTTAGTAACTTTTTGCTAATACTATGGATTGTATTATGTGAGGCTTATATGATTATGATGATACTTCAATTTATTGGTAGTGGGACTCAGTTTTCTTCTTCATATTCTATCATTAAGAAGGAATATGGCACTTTTAGAAATGATACAGTCTTTACTTCAATTAGTTGAAGGGATTAATACCATCAAAAATCAAAAGTTACCTGAAAAATTAATACTATTAAAAAGAATAACATTAATTTGACAGAAAGAATTGAATGTATATCTAAGGGTAGTAAGAAGATATCTGAAAGAATTCATACTCCTGAATTTGACAATCAAAATTTGTTTAAAAGTTATGATAAGTTAGCAGATAGAGTATCTCTCTGGGATGGCAATCTTTATGCCATTCAAGTAATGTCCAAGGATGAGATGTTATCTTTAAAGGAGAAACTTCAGACGTTGGAATCACATGTGCAGAATGAGGACCAGAGACTAGGTGCCCCAATGAAATTTCTGGAAGTATATACAGGCCAGGAGATTCAGGCTTTACAAAAGACAATAATAAAAAGATTTGAAATAATTGAAGAAATCATTGGAGCTGATGAACTGAGAAAGAAGGTATAAGGACAGGATTCAGCATCACCAGCAGCTGGCAGAGATGACTTACTCAGGGTTTTAGCTTCCTACCCTGTGATCTACTCTGACAAAGCATCAAGTTCTAAAGGCCCAAAAGGATCCAAAGAAAGTAGATGGATACCCATAGGAATGAATGATCTAAAAGACATTAAGCAAGCTGTTGTAACTTACAGCATGCATTCACATTTGTTAGGGAGATAATAAAGACATGGGCTTCTAGCACCAAAGCAACACCACAGGACTGGATTGAGTTAGTTGCAGAAGTCCTGGATGATGGGCCTTGATTAATGTTTAGAATTTATTTCAGAGAACAGGCAAAAATTTTGGAACATGGAAAAGCAAAAGGCCTTGAGACTTCCCAAGATCAAATTCTTGGTGACGGCACTTATGTTGACTCACGGGTTCCAGTTCTTTGTGATGAACAAATCTTGCCCCTTTGCCACAAAGCAGCCTTAATGTTTGGGAAGGATTCAAGAACTAGGAAAAAGAATTGAATCATATACCAGGGTTATATATAAAGGGCCAGAGAGAACTTTACTGACTTTTTATGAAGATTAAGGCTATACAAATAGGAGTAGCAGCCGGGCGGTGGTGGCGCACGCCTTTAATCCCAGCACTCAGGAGGCAGAGGCAGGCGGATCTCTGTGAGTTCGAGACCAGCCTGGTCTACAAGAGCTAGTTCCAGTGCAGGCTCCAAAGCCACAGAGAAACCCTGTCTCAAAAAAACAAACAAAACAAAACAAATAGGAGTAGCAGACCCAGATGCTAATGAGTACTTATTGAATTTCTGGCTTTTGAAAATGCCAACTTAGAATGCAAAAAGATACTTGGGAGTTTAAAGGTTAGATCAGCACCAATGGATTAATGAATCCTGCATAAAATGAACACTGAGACATTTGACTATAATACTGAATCTTGGGTAGAAGAACCAATTTCCAAAGGAATGAGGAGACATCAAAATGCCAAATGTTTTAATTGTGGTAGAATAGTTCATCTGAGAAGAGATTGTAGACAAGAAATTCCTAGGAATAATATATCCTCTGGGAATGGCAAAAATAGAAGGACCTATCCTTTAGGTATATGTAGAAGGTGTGTCAAAGGCCGACATTGGACCAATGAATGCAGATCAACAAAAGACAGCCAAGGCAACCCGATACCATCAGGACACTGTTTGAGGGGCCTCTCACAGGCCCCCAAGCCAAAAGTGGCCCAGTCATTCCCAGTAACTGTGGAGAACATGTCTCACCAGGAAAATTTAAAAATTCAGAACCTTCTGTAAAAGACCATATTGTTCTAGATGATGGCATAAACATGGATGATAAGTCAAAAATTTCAAAGAGAAATAGGAAACGTATATTCTGGCAAACTTCTATAAATGATCAAAGACCAAAGCTAAAAGTGCGTATAAATGGCATTGTAATTGTTGGTTTGATAGACAGAGGTGCAGATGTGAGCATCATTACTCCAGAATCTTGGAATCCAAATTGGCCTCTTCAAGAGGCAGATGTTCAATTACTAGGAATCGGAACCATAGCTCATGTTAAACAAAGCACGAGATGGGTGGACTGTATTGGGCCAGAAGATCAAAGAGGGAAACTGAGGCCATATGTGGCTAATATTGCAGTAAATTTATGGGTTTGTGATGCTGCAGCAATGAAATACCCAGATTAACATTCCTGCAGGCCCAGGAACTCATAATTCTGGGAAGGATATCATAAGATACTATACACAAAGGGCACCAGCCATTCAGGCTGTACAAAAACATAAAACAACTAGCCTTTAGAGGTACCTTTAGAGGTACCAACAGCCCTACCTTTAAAATAGCTAACTGAGAAAACAATACGGGTCAAGCAGTGGCCTCCAGCTGAAGGTAAGCTGCAGGCTTTAGAACAGCTGGTACAGGAGCAACTGGATGCTCACCATAATGAAAAGTTCAGCCAGCCCTTGGAATTTTCCTGTATTTGTTGTTAAAAAGAAATCTGGTAAATGGAGAATGGTGACAGATCTAAGAGCTGTCACAGGTTATTCAACCTATGGGCTCTCTACAATATGGAATCCCTCTGCCTTCTCTGTTACCAAAAGAATGGCCTCTTAAGGTTATTGATTTAAAAGATTGTTTCTTCACTATACCTGTATAAGAAAAGGATAGAGAAAAATTTGCCATCACAGTGCCTACTTATAATAATTCTCAGCTTACTAGGAGATATCAATCTCAGAGCTTGTTTTCTTCTTGGCAAAACTGTCTCTACCTCTTGTAGCACTGAGGTCACAGGTGTTCATTTGCACCTGGCTTTTCATTTTTTATGTTCATTACATTCAAATTTGTTTTGTGGGGGAGGGATTACATGCATGCTACTGTAATTGGAGGACAATTTGTAAAAGTTAGTTTCTTACATCATGTGGGTCCCCTGGATCAACTCAGGTCATTAGGCTCTGCAGTGAACACCTCATCTGCTAAGCCATCTCTCTGGTCCCACATTCAGTTTTCTCATATGTGTACTGGAATCTTAACTCAGATTTTCATGCATGGGAAGCAGTGTCTCTGGCTGCCACCCAGAGATTTTTTCCCATTTCCTCAAGGAAAAAGCAGTTGTCTGGTAGCTCCACCTGTTCTTCAGGGGAGCAGATACCTTCCATGTCCAGAATTGCAATTACAGGGTTGATATATAAATGTGTTTGGCTCTCTGTATATTTCCTGTCTTTTCTGGGTAACTTCATTTTCCAGGGTCATTTGTTATCTTGGCCAGTTATGCAGAAATGGAAGAAATGGAGCTCTATGTAGCTCTCAGAGACTCTTCTGAAACTAAGGAGTCAAAGTGTGTGATGAACCTCCTTTAGGCTAGAAGATGCCTCAGCCTTTGCGAGCCTGTTCTGCTCTTGCAGAGGACCTGAGCTTGCAGCACACCCTCTTCTGACCTCTATGGGCACCTGCAGTCTTGTGCAAATATCCACAGATAGATGCACATGCAACACACTTTAAAATGGGCCCTAAAAAACTTCTTAAGTAGCACCCAGGTGTGGTGATGGACACCTTTTATCCCATCAGGAGGCAGAAACAGGTGAGTCTCTTCTGAGTTCAAGGCCTGCCTGGTCTGCATACTGAGTCCTAGGCCAACCAAGACTGCATGGTAAGATCCTGTCTCAAAAAAGGAAAAAAAAATTCAAGAAACAACAAATCTGGCCTAGAGCCTCCAACAGACATGCACTTTAAAATTCCTTGAGATATGGACATGCCATCTTAAGTTATTCCATCATGTTTTCAATATGGGTTATTGATTTATTTATTTATTTATTAGTTTTTTGAGACAGGGTTTCTCTGTGTAGCCCTGGCTGTCCTGGAACTTGCTCTGTAGACCAGGCTGACCTGGAACTCACAGAGACCCACCTGCCTCTGCCTCTCAAATGCTGGGTTAATCCCACCACCACCCAGCTTCAATGCTTTTTTTTTTAATTTTTGAAATACTTATTTACTTTTATGTTAAATGCACCACATCTATGCAGGTGCTCATGGAAGTCTGAAAGGGTATCCAATTCATCTGAGTTATAGTTATAGGTGGCTGTGAGCTGTCCACCCCATCCTGAAAACTGAACCATACTTCTCTGCAGGCCAGAAGAGGGCACCAGATCTCATTATAGATGGTTGCGAGCCACCATGTGGTTGCTGGGAATTGAACTGAGGACCTATGGAAAAGCACCCAGTGCTCTTAACCTCAGAACCATCTCTCCAGTCCCATGTTTAAATATTTGATCCTCAGTTGATGGAACTGCCTGGGATGAATTAGGAAAGATGACCTTATTGGAGGATGTGTGTTACTAGTTGAGGGGGGGTGCTTTGAGATATCAAAGAACTTACAAGATATCCTGTATTCTCTCTCTGCTTCCTACTTATGGATATGAGTTCTTAGCTATTCCCGATATCATGCCTTTACGCCATCATCATGGACTCTAACTCTGAAATCATGACTCAAATTATGTTGTAAGTTGTCTCTGTCAGCAATAGAAAAGTAACTAATACACCCTATTTTAATATTTTGTTTTTCTGTGTTTGCTTTTCGTATGTTCATGTTCAAAGCATGTGTTCACAAATGCATGTGTCCACATATGTATGGAAATCATAGGACAAAGACAGCTTTCAGAGTTAGACTGTTTTTGAGGCATCCCCATACACATGACATAGATGTTGTTAATCAAGGAGACAGGACACCCCATACCAAATAGAGGAATATTGTCACCCTGAAATTCCCTCAACAGATGTCTCATTCTCAGACAGCTCAGACATGATTGCTTGTCTTATCATCTACTGCAGGGAGCATGCAACTACTACTCCAGTAGGGAGGCATATGGTTCTCCACAAGAAGGGAGAGGGAGCCATACTGGGAGTCCCCATGCAGAGAGGCTTTCCCATCACACAAATCAGCCTCATGTGAATATCTCAGCGCCACTGCAGATGCTATGCACTCACTCATCCTCACCTTTGGTTCTGCCAGTCCCGGTTTGTGCATGCACCCATGTTCCGTGGCACTATTTCTACAGAGGTTTGAACAAACGTCAACTCACCAAGAGAGGGGACAGATGACAGATGAATGTAAACACTGAGGTTAAACTTGGCGAATCAATGAGTTTATCAGAGTTATTCACAGAAGGATGGCTTAATTATTGCTTAAAGGGGCAAGAGAGGTAGGTGCAACATTGAAAGCCTACCCCAAAATGGGTGAGGAATCCAAGCTGCAAACATGGAGCTCTCTGAATGACCTGCGAGCAATTGACAGTTTATACAACCTTGGGAAGGAATGAGCCTTGCACATTTGCTAAGTTTCAGGAACTTTCTCAGCCTTTGAATTGTTATTTCCTGACTCTTACTGGGCCTCTCTTTAAAGTCAGGCACTGAGGTGCCTCAGCAAGCAAGGGCATTTGCTGCCAAACCCAAGGACTGGGGGCTAATCCCCTGGGATGGGGTAGGGAAAGAGGAGAGAAATCCAGCATTATAACTTCCTTAGTCCTCTCATCAAGCTTTCAGTTGTTCAATTCTGTTATTTCAGCTGAGAGGGAATTGCTATGCAGTGCAGGCTACGCAGTCGGGGTTTTACAGCACTGGGATCAGACCCAGGGTTTCAAGAATGCTAGGCAATCACTCTAACACTGAGCTAGCCAACATTTTATTACTTTTTGAAGTAGAAAAAGTCCCAGAAGGACTTGGAATTTGTCATTTTTCTACTTCATCTTTGATCGTACAAGGGCTGACAAGCCTGCTCTACAAAGCAAAGCAATATTGAAAAAGAATAAGAATAATCTATGTTGTAAAGCAGGCAGAAACAAACATGTCCTTTTTTTCCTTTTAAGACAGGGTCTCACAATGTAATCCTTCCTAATTTGGAACTCACTATATAGACTAAGCTGTTTTCAGACTCACAGATATCCTACTTCTATCTCCTGGGTGATGGAACTAAAGGTTTTTGCCATCATGCTCTGCTCAAATATATGAATTTTATTAGTTTATTAAATATTATGATCTGAATACAAAGTCTTATTGCATTTATTTCTCATTTTTGTAGGGGGTTGTTTGTTTGGCTGATTGGTTGTTTGCTTGCTTTGTTTCAAGACAGGGTTTCTCTGTGTAGCTCTAGCTGTCCTGGAACTTGCTCTGTAGACCAGGCTAGGCTCAAACTCTTAGAGATCCACCTGTTTGTGCCTCCCAAACGCTGGGATTAAATGTGTGTGCCCACCACTGCCCGGCTATAAAGTCTTATATTTGTATCACGTAAGACTACCCCACAAGGGGCTAGAGCAATGGTCCAGTGGTAAAGAGCACTTTGCAGACAACCCAGGTTTGGTTCCTAGTACCCATATGGTGACTAATACCTGTATGTAGCTTCAATTCCAAAGGGTCTGACTCCTCCTTCTGGTCTCTGTAGGTACTGAATGACCTGATTGGCAGATATACATAAAAAGAATGTACAAAAATATAATATACAAAATTTAATTATGCAAGAAAGAACTGAAAAAGGTCATAGAACTCTCTATGTAGTGGCCCACAGCTGTAATCTCAGTATAGGAAAGTTGAAGCAAGAGGAGCAAGATTTCAAGGCCAGTTTCCACTACAAAGTAAGTTTGAGGCAAGTTTGGGCTCCATGAGACCTTGTCTCAAAAACAAAACACAAACAATGACTGAAAGTTCAAATAAAATGCTATAACACAGTGACATGGTTAAGGGTGTAAAGGCACTTGCCATCAATCCTGATGACCCGTCTAGTTAGTGGAAGGAGAGCCAGTTTCTTTGACTTCCACACGTGTGACACACAAATAAGATGCGATATATTTTAAGTATTTTCTCACACATACTAATTATTACATAAGTAACAATATTGAAAAATCCTATTATGAATGCTAGGGAAAGGGCTCAGTGGTTAAGAATGCTGCTGTTGCCAGGTGGTGCATTCAGGGGGTAGAGACAGGTGGATCTCCGTGAGTTCAAAGCCAGCCCGGTCTACAGAAAGCATTCCAGGACAGATTGCAAAGCTACAGAAAAACCCTGTCTCTAAAAACAAACAAACAAAAAGAATGCATGTTGCCTTTTCCGAAGACCAGAGTTCAATTTCCAATACCCAAATGTGGCAAGTCACAACTAACGGTAATGCCAATTCCAGGGTTTAGACATCCTGTTAGGGCTCCTGGGAGAGCTGTACACAGGTGGTATACACGCACACAGACACATACATACTTAATTTTTTTTCTAAATCTTCGAAAATCTTATTGCGGTTGTGTTCAAATAATAGCATTTGTACAGAATAGTTGAGTAACAGTAAAATGCATTTTATACAAATATCAAGATTTCCATTTCCTATGTTACTATGGCCATTTTGTGTAATTATCATACTATGGCTTGCATACCGCTACCTTTCGAAAGCCCCGCCCTCAAAAGGCCCCACCTCCTAAACCCTTATCTTTGGATTGGATTTTCTCCTTCACGCGTAGAGGCTCCGCCCCACGTGATTGACAGATGCCCGAATAGTTGTTGAGATGAGTCTTCCGTTTCAGGTTCTCTTGGTCCCTGCCTGCCTAGTCTTTTCTGGTCTTCGTCTGGCGTGGCTGCCCTGGACAAGCTGATTTGGATCTTTGATTCCATCTTTGTCATGGCAACGCCCTCACTCTCCTTCCAGTCACAGTCTGTCGTGGCAACGTCCTGAGCAGACACTTCCTGACCCGTCTAGCGCTTTACACGGGCAGTTCCTATTCATAAAGCCATTCATGGTGGGCGCTCAGGCCTCACCGGAAGTAATTTACCGGAAGTTAGCCGGTGCTTCTGCCGGAAGTCAGCGCAGCGCTGGGAAAGATGGCGGCGGTGGGTAACGCGGCTCCTTGCGGGGCCCGGCCTGGCTGGGCCCGGGGCAACGGTCCCTCCCATCCTGGGCCGCGAGGGCGGCCGGTACTGGCCGCAGGGCCAGCGCTCATAGCGAGTGGCGATGAGCTGGTGGCCGCCGTGTGGCCATACCGGCGTCTGGCTCTTCTGCGGCGCCTCACCGTGCTGCCGTTCGCCGGGCTGCTGTACCCAGCCTGGCTGGGCGCCGCCGTCAGCGGTTGCTGGGACTGGGGCAGCAGCTGGACCCAGATCCCCGAGGCCGCTCTGCTAGCACTCGCCACCATCTGCCTCGCGCACGCACTCACTGTCCTGTCAGGGCATTGGTCTGTGCACGCGCACTGCGCGCTCACCTGCACCCCGGTAAGTGCGCGCGCACGACCCCGACCAGGACCCAGTGGGGCCTAGCAGGGGTTCCGAGCTGCAGCGGGCTTGCGTATCCCCAGTCCCGGCTGCAGCTTTCCAGTTGCAAGATCCGAGTCTCCAGAGGCGTCATCTGCCCCGCGTCTTAGACCTAATTCTGACCCCGCCGTGACTCGCCATGCGACTATTGTGTGGTCCTTGTGATTCACAAGAAACACATGTAACAGACTTAGTGTAGAACCCATATGTTACTGTTTGTGAATTCTTATCTTAGCTCGCATATGGCATGTTCTTCTTGAAACAGTACTACTCTACTTCTCCATAGTCTCCTACCTTGGTTTTTCTTTTCTTTCTCTGTTTGTATAGGACAGGGTCTCACTGTGCTGCCCTGGCTCGTCTGGTACTCAAAGATATCTGCCCACCTCTATTTCGAGCATGCTGGCATTAAAAGCCTGTGCCACCATTTCTGGCTCCTACTGTGTTTTTCTGAAGTATGAGGCTAGACCTGAAGGGTGATTCCCCTAATCTGTGTTCAGCCTCTGTCCCTTGGTAGACCCAAAGGAGCCTGTAGTTCATCCTGGTGCCTAAGAGGAGCAGGAGCTAGTTTTAAATGAATAGCTTAGTCTCAGTGGTGTGTCTATAAGGTAAGGGCGGTTAATAAGATAAGGGCTAGTCAAGGTATGCAGCAAGCTCCGAATTCTAAGTGTAGCGCTGCAGCGACCTCAAGGTGCTCTAGGTTGGCAGGTAACACCAGTGACCACACTGCAGATCCCACAAAATGTGAAGCCTGGGGCACAGATATCTGCTCAAGCCAGCTTCTTTTCTAATGCCAGATCTGAGTTGGTCCTCAGGAAAGGGAGGAAATGTCAAGGACTGCAGGAAAACCAGGATACCCCTTATATACCCTTTCTGACTCTGTGCATCGAATCCTCAGTCCCAAGAGAGTGTACCCCGTTGTCTCCTTCATTAATATTTATCCTGCAGAGGGTCCCAAATTTCTGAGTTTGGCACTGAGGGTTAGTAGAGTTGTGTGTGGTGTCGGTAGGTATGGACCCTCAATCCCTTTTGTTAGCTAAACATTTGTAGAGGAGAACTTCCTCTCTTAGGATGGGAAAGTGAGTGGGAGCAGTTAAGCAGCCTTGGGGTGAGGAAGGAGATAAAGGTTTACTTCTCCCTAGGTTTCAGTTTCACTCTGTAAGGTGACAGCCGAAGTCCCTTCCTCCAGGGTCACTGAGGGAGGCTGAGATAACCCATAAAGTGCCTGCCTCAATGCCAGCTCCCTACATAGCACCTTGTTCTTGCCTTCGTTTCAGCTCATCATTGTGTCTTTGTTTCTGTTTTCTCTATGGTTCCAGGGCCATTCAGGTCCTTGGGACTGGCATTCCTTCAGGGTCACCACTGTGTGCCCCCATCCCCAGTCATTGCAAGGCACAGCAATACAGCTTATGGTGGAGTATTTCTTGTGTCAGGAAAGTAGAATGGAGAAAACCATTGGAGAAGAAGGCGGACTCATTTGTTACTGCAGAAGACAGATAACACTAAGTCGAATCCCAGGGAACTTTAGATGGGGCCTGGGGAGGGCTCCAGAGTAGGTGACATTTAAGCAAAGGAAGCTAGCTGTCTCAGTGTGTGTGTGCTTGCCACAAGGAAAATGATGTGGGGGAAGGAGGCTTGCCCAACCTCTTGGCATCCCGCACATAATTCCCTAGGGAACCTCACAGTTAAGTTGATGTTTTAAGTATACTTATGGTTTTATGTCACATTCATAGCTGTCTTTGGCTGCATGTGCCCACAGGCTGTAGGAGGGATATGCTTGGATACCAAGATTCTTAGCTCAGGCACAGGCAAGCCTGACTGTGCAGCGTACTAGGGAGCAGTAAGCAAGCCAGAGAGACCCAGTGTGGTGGCAAGTGTGCTGTGGCAAGTCTTGAGTCATGTGAATGGAGAGCAAACTAAGTGTTCCATATGGCTTTGAGTTCATGTTCAGAGTCCTAGGTGATGAGTGTGCTTGTGACCTCAGCTTTCTAATATAGAACCAGTGATCAAGTAGGATATGGCCAAGCCAGCACTAGAGCCTAGGTACATAGTCATAACATTCTGTGGAGCCGCTGTCCCACACTCCTCTGCACTTTGGGTTAAGAAGAGCTCAATAACAATCTTTGGCTTTTGACAGGAGTATGACCCCAGCAGAGCAACCTTTGTGAAGGTGGTGCCAACCCCCAACAATGGCTCCACTGAGCTGGTGGCTCTGCACCGTGACAAGGTAGGTAGGGATGCCCTCCAGGGTAACTGGAATAGGCATTTATGTAGTGTTCCTGAGCACTGATGTCCACACCCCACACCCAGGATGAAGATGGGCTGGAGGTGCTGTCATTTGAATTCCAGAAGATCAAATATTCCTATGATGGCCTGGAGAAAAAGCAGTTTCTCCCGGCGGCCTTCCCAGTGGGGAACACCTTCTCCTACTATCAGAGCAACAGAGGCTTCCAGGAAGACTCAGAGATCCGAGCTGCAGAGAAGAAGTTTGGGAGCAACAAGTGAGTCCACAACTTTCCCATGGACCACTGTGCAGTGCTGCCCTGCTCGGCTCCTGCATAAGGAGCCCTGGCAATAAGGCAGAGGCTCTGCTCTTAAACCAAAAATGCTAGGTGACAATGGCCCACTCTGAGAAACCTGCTGTGCTCTGGTTTCCTCCAAACTTGTCTGCCAATAGGGCCTCTGCTTTGTGGTTGTGAGACCTTGGCTAGAGGGTTGTCCTGTCTTGAGTGGCCATTCTGTTTTGACCATTCTGACCATTTCTGAGTGTCTGTTTTGTGGCTCTTGTAATCCCCCTCTTGATGTGTGTGGTAGTGGGTGGGTGTGCGTGTGCAAATCTGTGTGAGGCTGGAGGCCAGCTTTAGTTATCCCAGGAACCACCCACCTTGTTTTTTAAGACAGGATCTCTCTGAATCAGAGCTCACTAAATAGCAACATCAGTAATTCTCCTGTCTCTACCTCCCTAGTGCTGTGATTATAAGATCATGCTACTACACTTGGTTTTCTACATGGAGTCTGGAACTTGAACTTAGGTCCTCATGCTTATAAGGCTGTGTCCTTGGCCTGCCCTCCCTGACGAACTTGGAATTAGATTTTATTTATTTTTCCCTTGTCAGACTTTCTCCTTGTAGCCCTGGCTGTCCTGAAACTCAGTCTGTAGACCAGGCTGGCCTCGACCTCCCAGAGATCCACCTGCCTCTGTCTCCCGTGTGCTGGAATTCAAGGTGTATGCACCACTGCCCAGCATGAAATTAGATTCTACCTTGCAATTTCTGTTCAACTATTTATGCTCATATGCATCTCAACACATTAGAAACGGTGATGACATACCTTCGGTGGGGGTGGAGCTCAGTGGTTGAGTGCTTGCGTAATGAGCTAGACTGGATTCCACCTCCAACCCTGCAAAAACAAAACCTCCTTGATACTGTGTAGGTGGATAGCTACTCCATGCAGACTTTCTTCTTCAATCTTTTACTAAAATTAAGGTGCTGATAAGCAT
Organism: Dicrostonyx torquatus; assembly: GCA_028555095.1. NCBI lineage: Eukaryota > Metazoa > Chordata > Mammalia > Rodentia > Cricetidae > Dicrostonyx > Dicrostonyx torquatus. The sequence goes on along the minus strand of JAQHUG010000550.1, from coordinate 348,979 downwards.
CTAAGGGAGGACAGCGCAAAGCTGGGTACTAAACACCATCATTTGGCATCACAGCCCCCGTGCTGTCCACCCTGAGAAAGTGCTTAATCAGGAAACCTGTAGAGTTCTTAGGATATTGTTTTTCCTCCTGTGGTACTGTTCATGGAAACTGCTGCCTGGCACGTGCTAGACAGGAGCCCTCCATTGAGCTGTCTACCCTAGCTGTCTCTCCCCTAGCTGTCCACCCTGGCTGTCCACCCTAGCTGTCTCTCCCCTAGCTGTCCACCCTGGCTGTCCACCCTAGCTGTCTCTCC
>JAQHUG010000550.1:325134-348486 GCA_028555095.1 Dicrostonyx torquatus | reverse complement strand
TGTCCATCCTAGCTGTCCCTCCCCTGGCTGTCCACCCTGGCTGTCGCTCCCCTAGCTGTCCACCTAGCTGTCCACCCTAGCTGTCGCTCCCCTGGCTGTCCACCCTAGCTGTCGCTCCCCTGGCTGTCCACCCTGGCTGTCCACCCTAGCTGTCCACCTAGCTGTCCACCCTAGCTGTCGCTCCCCTGGCTGTCCACCCTGGCTGTCGCTCCCCTGGCTGTCCACCCTAGCTGTCCACCGTAGCTACCACGCCCCTAGCTGTCCATGAGGTTCTTTCACAGCTCAGTTGCTTTTTAGGAAATGTCAATATTACCAATATTACCTTATCCAGTACCAAGTTAGAAGAATCATTTGGTGGTCTCTGCCACCCTAGTGTTGTCCACATTAATTACTAATATTACCTTATCCAGTACCAAGTTAGAAGACTCATTTGATGGTCTCTGCGACCCTAGTGTTGTCCACATTAATGACCTGGGACATATTTTTATGTTGTCACTCTGGGTGCTTTTGTTTTTAATCTGTGGTATTGTTCTGCAGTTTCTATTTCTCAAATCCCACCATGTCTGGGGAAGTCTGTGAGTACCATTGCATTTTGAGAGATGAGCAAAGGAAACCCGAGTCAGATTGGGTGACCACATGCTGCTAGAGGAGACACCATAGAGACAAGCAGTTTGAACCCTAGGGCTTATTCAGGAAAATATTACAAAGTCTCAAGGCCAGTAAGATGGTACCAAGCCTGACACCGTGAGTCTGATCCCAGGACCCACATGGTGTAAGGAGAGAAGTAACTTCTGTAAGTTGTCCCCTGCGGCCATACACACACTGTATCAGGTGCATGCTACCCCTCCCTCTCTATACAAAAGAAAAACATAAAAGTTTTTTTAAAGGACATGCATTGTGGTATACATCTTTAATCCCAGTACTCAGGAGGCAGAAACCATTGGATTTCTATGAGTTCCAGGCCTTAGTGGGAACCTGTTTCCATAAAAAGAAGAAGAAACGGAGGTGGGTGGCCAATCCCAGTTCCAGGGGTAAAGGCTAGAGTTCACCTAACATGTACAACGTCCAGACTTCCATTCCTACCAGCACATAAACTATTCATGGTGCCACACTCTTGTCATTCCAGCACTCAGAAGGTGGAGGCAGGGATGTCAGTTCAGACCACCTCCTTGGCCCTGTAAGGAATTTGAAGGCAACCTAGGATACATGAGAACCCATCTCAGAAAAAGAACATCCAGTGGAGATCAGGCTCTGTCACCAGGGTTCCCCTTCTTCCAGGCACCCTGCCCTGCTGTCCGTGTCACTGACCAGATATTCTCATATCTCATCTTCTCTGGGATGGATAGTATTGGGAAGAACCTGTCACAGGGTTCAGCAGAGCAAGGGGCTCAGTGGGTAAGGACAGCACATTGTCAGCCAGTCTGTGCCTGACTGGTGAGCAAGCAAGGAGTGTGTGAGCAGAGCCCCTGCCTTGGTAGCCTATATCTTAGGAAACCTGCAGAGGTTCCCAGTTGTAGGTGGCAGGGCCAGAGTTTCCCCTGCTTCAGCCTCATCCAGGAATTTGATGAGTATGGTCTCTTGCAGGGCTGAGATGGTGGTACCTGACTTCTCTGAGCTTTTCAAGGAGAGAGCCACAGCCCCTTTCTTCGTGTTTCAGGTAACAACTCTGTCTCTTGCACCAGCTTCTTCTTTGGGGCTGTTTCAGCCAGAGTGAGCCTGGTTGCCCTTGCAAACCCCAGAGTCTCTGCCTGCCCTCAAGGATTATTGGTGTTTGCCGGGGTTTCTGGGTACCAGACAGGTGGGCAAGGCTGACAGGCTGCTGTTTCACAGGTGTTCTGTGTGGGGCTCTGGTGCCTGGATGAGTATTGGTACTACAGTGTCTTCACTCTGTCCATGCTGGTGGCTTTTGAGGCTTCCCTAGTGCAGCAGCAGATGAGGAACATGGCAGAGATCCGCAAGATGGGCAACAAGCCCCACATGATACAGGTGTGACTGATGGAACAGGTGGGAGGGACAGGTGAATGGTAGCCCTGCTCAGCCCTGGGTGAGCACCATTCATAGTCTATGTTGACACACTTCTCCTGCTCATACTTCTAGGTCTACCGCAGCCGAAAGTGGAGGCCTGTCGCCAGTGATGAGATTGTTCCAGGGGACATCGTGTCCATTGGTGAGGCAGGATTTCTCTCCCTCCAGACAGAAACCCTTGCCTTAGACTGTGGCTGACCCTCCTGCTCACACATTGCAGGCCGATCCCCCCAGGAGAACCTGGTACCATGTGATGTGCTGCTGCTGCGGGGCCGCTGCATCGTGGATGAGGCAATGCTTACAGGGGAATCGGTGCCACAAATGAAGGTGATGGGTGGGATCCATAGTTCCTTAACCGGGGCAGGGGAGGCAGGTGGGCTGGATTCATTTCCATAGATTTAGGTGAGCCAGGTGAAGAGAACCAGGATATTCAGTCAGGATGGGCATAGAGAATCCAGGAGAATTCTCTGTATCTGTTAGGTGGTCTAATGCAAATCACAGGGAACTAACTCCACAAGTCCTGTAGGGAGAAAGCACCAGCCAAAGAGCCCAGATGGAAAGAATTTTCTGATCTAGGTAGGGGTGTCCTCATGGGAGTCAGGCAAATCCCTGGGAGCCAGATGCATACAGAGATGCAACCTACTAATGCCTCAGTCCCAGAAGGCTGTCATTCAGTTCTGATGTTTCCTTTCTCAGGAGCCAATTGAAGACCTGAGCCCAGACCATGTCCTAGACCTGCAGGCTGATGCCCGGCTACATGTCATCTTTGGGGGCACCAAGGTGGTACAGCACATCCCCCCACAGAAGGCAACCTCTGGCCTGAAGTGTAGGTGCCTCGAGGGTGTCCTGGAGGTCCTGCACCTATGTAGCATGAAGGGTGTTAATGACACATGCTTCTGCTTGTCTCTTCAGCGGTTGACAATGGTTGTGTGGCCTATGTCCTGAGGACTGGATTCAATACTTCCCAGGTATGGTCTTTGATCGCATCTAGGAGGGCCCAAAGTGTATGATGGATCCTTCCAGAACATTCACTCTTTAAGGCTATTACCGTCCTTACCGTCCTAGTGCTGGCTTGCTTTCCCTGACCAGACCTAACAGTGGGTGTGCCCAAAGACGTAGCACGAATAATAAACACCCAGAGACAGATATTGGAGTTCAAGCTGAAGATCAGAAAAGCAGAGCAGCCAAGCCAGTAGAGAAGTCTTAACTTCTGCCAAGGCTGGACAGCTGCAGACTGAGCCCAGAACCTGTATCCTCCAGTCTTGTATTCCCCTTTAGTGCTGGGACTAAAGGGGTGTGGCTCCTAGTTTTGGGATTAAAGGCATGAGCCACTACCACCTGGATCTGTTTCTGCATTGATCTCACATAGCCCAGGGTGGCCTTGAACGCACAGGGATCCATTTGCATCTGTCTCCCAAATCCTGGGATTAAAGGTATATGATACCACTGTCTGTCCTTTAGTGGCTTAGTTTTACCTTCTGATCTTCAGGCAAGTAATGTTACCATCCTAGGAGAGGGGTGTTATGTGAGGCGCTCTGGTAAATCCTTCACAATTCTGCCTGAAGGGGTGATAAAAGCCTGACTTCTTCCTTTGCACTATACACACGCACGCACACACACGCATACTCACACACACCATGGCCCTGTGGCTGGCATCCTTAACTCTCATTGGAAATCTAACTGGGGCTCTAGTCTGATGTGAGCATCACCGTTTCCTAGAAAGAGAAGCCAGCCACAGTGCTTTCAAGGAGGGGAGGCCATTGTTCCCTGTAAACCTCCCAGGAAAGACTGTTCCTCCCCCCCCAACCCCATCCCTGCAGGGCAAGCTGCTGCGTACAATTCTCTTTGGGGTAAAGAGGGTGACTGCGAACAATCTGGAGACCTTCATCTTCATCCTCTTCCTCCTGGTGTTTGCCATTGCTGCAGCCGCGTATGTGTGGATTGAAGGTAAGGACACTGACAGTCCCTGCTCCACAGCCCCATCCCTGCCCCAGGCTACCAGGCCCTGTTTCCACAGGAACCAAGGACCCCAGCCGGAACCGCTACAAACTCTTTCTTGAGTGTACTCTGATCCTCACCTCGGTTGTACCCCCTGAACTGCCCATTGAGCTGTCCCTGGCTGTCAACACCTCCCTCATTGCTCTGGCCAAGCTCTGTGAGTACTGAGTGTTTGGTGGAGTGTGGTACAGAGCAGGCAGGAGCCTGGACGGACCCCCTGACTCCAGGTCCCATCCCCCACCCCTAGATATGTACTGCACTGAGCCTTTCCGGATCCCCTTTGCTGGCAAGGTCGAAGTGTGCTGCTTTGACAAGACGGGTACCTTGACCAGTGACAGCCTGGTGGTGCGTGGTGTGGCAGGGCTAAGGTGAGCATAAAGGGACTCCCCCACCCTAAACTACCCCACCCCACCTCACCCCACCTTCAGCAAACAGAACCAAACTTGACCTGAGCCTCCACTGAAGCCCTGGTTCTGAGATTCTATTACAGAGGTCAGTATTAGTGGTGTCAGGGGTAGGGAATTTGATTTGGGCCAAGAAGAGCCAGCACAGACCTGGTGCCTCATTTGTTGGGACCTCAGGAATCATCCTTGAGGTTGGTAGTCTCAGATGGACCACTTCTTCACCAGGGTATCCTTAGTGACCATCACACTGAGTACTGACAACTCAGAGGGTCGTCCCTGGGAACGCTCACTAGAGATTTCCCTGGCAGAGGTGCAACTCACCCACCTTCCTCTCTCCACCGTGTGACCAACTGTTCCCGTTGCAGTGATGGGAAAGAGGTGACCCCAGTGTCCAGCATTCCCATAGAAACACACCGTGCCCTGGCCTCCTGCCACTCGCTCATGCAGCTGGATGATGGCACCCTAGTGGGTGACCCCCTGGAGAAGGCCATGCTGACAGCTGTGGATTGGACACTGACCAAAGGTGAGGGGCTAGCATTCAAGGCCTGGCATGGGTGGCCTCTTTGTCCTGGGCAGGCTAGCCCATGATGGTGACATTCTTCCAGGCTAGTGCCAGGCTGGCCTTACATTGGTATCTTTAGGGGTCAATGTCCTGTCTTCCATGGCTGATGTGCCTTCTGTGACCAACAGGGTTCTGGGAATGCTGGGGTGGTAAAGTTGGGGCAGGGTGTGGGGGGCTTGGCTACCTCTCCGGAGCAAAGCCCCTCAGGACCCGTACTTATTTGTTTCCAGATGAGAAAGTTTTCCCCCGAAGTATTAAAGCTCAGGGGCTGAAAATTCACCAGCGCTTTCATTTTGCCAGTGCCCTAAAGCGAATGTCCGTGCTCGCCTCCTATGAGAAGCTCGGCTCCACTGACCTCTGCTACATCGCGGCTGTGAAGGGGGCCCCTGAAACCCTGCACTCCATGGTGAGCCGGCCCCAACCCTGGGTGAAGGAATAGGCAGGGAACAGGCAGTGACATGTCCCCTGTGTTTTGTGCAGTTTTCCCAGTGCCCAGCTGACTACCACCACATCCACACTGAGATCTCTCGGGAAGGAGCCCGTGTCCTGGCTCTGGGGTACAAGGAGCTAGGGCATCTTACGCACCAGCAGGTGAGGGCCGGCTACACTCACAGCCCCTTCTACCCTGCCACATCAATGAGAGTGGGTGCAATTTCATGTTGACTTTTCTGCTCTGGGACATGCTGGGCACCTTCTTGGGGAAGGCCAGAAGGCATCTCAGATTCCACCATTCTTGTCCCGACCACCTGGTGGTCAGAAGGCCTTAGTGGGTCTCTACCCCTTCCTTTCCTTCCCTCCATCCATCCCTGGTGGTCAGAAGGCCTTAGTGGGTCTCTACCCNTCTACCCCTTCCTTTCCTTCCCTCCATCCATCCCTGGTGGTCAGAAGGCCTTAGTGGCTCTATACCCCTTCCTTTCCTTCCCTCCATCCATCCCTGGTGTTCAGAAGGCCTTAGTGGGTCTCTACCCCTTCCTTTCCTTCCCTCCATCCATCCCTGCCCTTCTTTGTCACCTCTAACAGCCCTTTGACCTGCTTCTTGGTCCTGATCTAGTCTGCTTAGTGCCTAAAGGCAAACATACCTCCAGAACATAATGGTAGCTCACAGCCCTGACTATGGAGACCCACTCAAGCCAGGACTCAAAGCCTCTGTCCTCCTGCATTATGCTTGTTTTGCTTCTGGGTCTGGAGAGCCCTCTTTCTCCCAAGCCTGGCCCCCTGGTCCTGTCTACCCTGTCCCTCTGCCCCATGCCTTCACTCCTATTCTACTGTGTCTACTGTGTCTTCTTTGACTTTTATCACCCGCCTTACCTGCTACTCTTTGGCTTTCATGATGGTGGTTGCCTTGTGCAGTCCCACTTTTGAACTGAGCCACAGAGTGCTCTATGATGTCTCCCAGTCCACAATCATGAGTTATAGACACAGTTGGGTCTAGACCCCATCATCATTAGCTGGACCCCACTTGGCACCTGCCTCGCCTTTCCCCTCCTGACTCAGACATTTCTCTTCTTGGGAGACTGGGCCTCTCCTCTCCCGGCACCATCACACACACACACAGTGGCTCTAGTTGCTGAGGCACTTGTTACCTGCTCTCGTGACTGGGTTCCTCACTCTGGGAGATTTGAAGAGGCTAGTGGGAAGGATAGATGGTGAAGGTATCCTGCGTCTGTCCACAGGCCCGGGAGGTCAAGCGGGAGGCTCTGGAGTGCAGCCTCAAGTTCGTGGGCTTCATTGTGGTCTCCTGTCCACTCAAGGCTGACTCAAAGGCTGTGATCCGAGAGATCCAGAATGCATCCCACCGGGTATGAGCAAAGCGAGGGTGGGGGTGGGGCAGGGGCAGGGCTGACAGCTCTGGTTCTCACCGGTGAGGAGACCACAGGTGTTAAGCTGAATGTAGATATGGCTGGTAGAGGATGCTCTGTAACATGGCCTCTCTTAAAACCTCCCTCACCTCCTCAGACTGTTGTGACTAAGAAGGAGACAGAAGCTGGAGGGAAGGGATCTGGAGGCCATGCCTGTCCTCGTGTACAGTCTCAGAGAGAGGCAGAAAACACAACTGGTCCCCAGTGAATCATCATAGGTCATGGTGTATCTACTTGCCTTTTTCATCACTAATATGTTCTCTCTACAAGCAGGTACCAGGCCCTGAGCACGGACAGCCAAGAGCTAATTCTTAATTTGTGTTTTAAGTAAAGGCAATAAACTAAATATGATGACATGCCCATCACTCTAGCAGTAAGGAGGCAGAGGTTAGCGGGTCTATGTGAGTATGAGGTCAGTATGTTCTATGAGTCCAAGGCCAGCCAGGCCTTCATAGTGAGACCTTGTCCCATAAAGCAAAAAGTAGGATTCGAGAGTTGGCTCAGCAGTTAGGAGAATGTGGTGCTCAGTCATGAGTACCAGAATTCGAATCCTGACACCACACAATAAATGTAACTACAGCTGTGGGAGATCTGACATCTCTCCTGACCTTCCTATCCAAAGGCACACACACCCATTCCTATAAACACATAGTAAAAAAGTGAATTTCTTTAAGAAGAAGCAGTGCATTGGGGCTGAAGTGTGACTCACTGTGAGCAGCCCTAGTGCCAGCTCAGCACTAGGACTGTGGTGTCCAGTGAACTGCTACAGCCCTGCCATTTGGACAGCACATCCTGGGTTGTAGGCTGTGCTGTCCCAGAAAGGTTGTGGCCTTTTCTCTTATACTTTTAGGAGGAGCTGTAAAGCCAAGGTCAGAATTCTCTGCCCAGCAAGTCTTCCCTGCTAAGCCCTGTCCCCTGTCCCTATTTCCTCTCCCCTAGGTGGTCATGATCACAGGAGACAACCCACTCACTGCCTGCCATGTGGCTCAGGAGCTACACTTCATTGATAAGGCTCACACGCTCATCCTGCATCCTCCCTCGGAGAAAGGTGAGGCTGAGTAGCTGGAGCCCTAGTCCAGGACCAGTGACTTACCGCTATTTACTGCTGACTCCACTTGATGTCCACCCCACTATGAGGAGGCCTCAGATATGAAGGCCTTTGGATATAAAGTCCAAGAGAGATAGGTATGGGTGTGTGGTATGAGGGCATTCATTGGTTCTTGAGCCTTGTTTGTTTACAATAGGCCTCATATATACTACCAGACAGAGGCACTCATTCCTCATCCTTGCCCACCTTGAGCTGGCAGGTCACGCCTGTGCCATTGCCCAGGGGTTGCTAGGTCCCCAATACCTGATGAGGGCACCAGTTGCCCAACATTGAGGGTGGTAGATCCTGGGTAAAAGACATGGCATGTTCTAAGCACATCTGTCTGCCCTACTCTGCACTGTGAGTAGCTTCTATGCACATTGAAGAGAGGAGGTAAACTGCTAAGCTGGGTCTTGGCATCTTGCTTGTAAGCAAGGAGGCTGGGCCTCAAAAGTAAGTTCACTTAGTTATGTGTGGAGGGTACACTCCTGTCAGCTCAGCACTTGAGGCAGGAAGATTGCTGTTAGTTCCAGGTGAGCCTGGGCTACAAGGTAGCTTTCAGGTCAGTTTTTTTTTATACATATCTTCTGAGACCAGGCTTTAGAGCCCTTTCTGAGTAAGCAAGTAAACCCACTTCTTGCTTGGGTCACTTAATGTCACTTAGTGCAGGACCTATATGAGGAGCAGCGGGTAGCCCAATGCAGGATAGCGGAATAGGAGGTGGTAAATGTGCCCAGCTAGGAAGGCTTCTAGAACCTTCCCACTGCTTCTCAAAGAGCTTAGCCATCACTCTCAACTGTTAGCCCCATCTCTACCTCCATTCCAGCCCTATGCTATGTCCTTGAACCTGAGGGTTGTGGGCAGGTGATCCTAAAGCGATGATCATAGCTGTTGCTTTACGTGCAGGTCAAGCAGGTTGACTAAACCTCCCTCTCACACAGTCTAGGGTGGGAAGTCAGAGCTGGGTGTACTGATGATCCACCCTCCCCTAGCCTTCTCCTGGATCTGAGCTGCAGAAATAAAAGTGGGTCCCATGGGGCTTAGCATGGGAGGGATCCTAGGTACAAGAGGGCTAGAGTTCAGGTTGGTAGTGGAGAGATCTGTTAGATGGGGGATCAGTGTCATGTAACTTCCTAAGGGAGAAGGTGGCTTGACTTCTGAGATCAGACCTCCTGTATTTGCATCTAGCCCCATCATGCAGCTATTGGAACAAGGCATAGATTCCTCAGTCCTCTTGAGGGTCCTCTGTGTGTTCTTTGTGAAATGCCCAGACCAGGATCGGGTTCTGGACGAGGCTGTGGTCTTGGCCCTCGAGTCCCAACCCTTACTGTAGATGTGGCCCACAGGCCGGCCGTGTGAGTGGCGCTCCATTGACAGCAGCATCGTGTTGCCTCTGACCCTGGGTTCCCCCAAGGCACTGGCCATGGAGCACGCACTATGCCTCACAGGTGATAGCTTGGCTCACCTTCAGGCTGTGGACCCCAAGCAGCTGCTCCACCTCATCCCTCATGTGCAGGTGTTTGCCCGTGTGGCTCCCAAGCAGAAGGTATGTGCTGGACCTTGGAGTTGGGCACTGGGGACTTTGGGGATGGCTGCAGCCCCATTTATTTCATCTCTACCAATGCAGGAGTTTGTCATCACCAGCCTGAAAGAGCTGGGCTATGTGACCCTCATGTGTGGAGACGGCACCAATGACGTGGGCGCACTGAAGCATGCTGATGTGGGTGAGCTCCAATAGCTGGGAGCTATGTCTCCATCCCTAGAGCAGGGACATCTCACCTGGCCCTGTTGTTCATAGACAATCAGGGGTATTTGATTCTTAAGATAGGAGCTGGGTGTGGCTCTGTGGTAGAGGTCTTTATATGTACAAAGTCCTGGATTTTATCCCAAACACTGAAAACGGAAGTAATTTTAATTAATAACTTCCCTGGGCAGTGGTGCTCATCCAGGCAGAGCTCAAGAGAATTGGGTTCAAGTTCGAGGCTAGCCTGGTTACATGGAACGCTGTCTTTTGGTTTTTCGAGACAGGGTTTCTCTGTGGCTTTGGAGCCTGCACTGGAACTAGCTCTTGTAGACCAGGTTGGTCTCGAACTCACAGAGATCCGCCTGCCTCTGCCTCCCGAGTGCTGAGATTAAAGGCGTGCACCACCACCGCCCAGCGGAATGCTGTCTTTTAAAAAGAAATCTTGATGGGGCTATAAGGTCAGGGAAGGGTACAGGCACAAGGAACAGAGGATAGAAGCAAAGAGGTAGTTGGGGGCATTGTGTGAATCCTACAACCGGGCATGATTTGCTACAGGTCATTGTCGAGTGTGACAACCCTGGACTGCAAAGACTGAGCTTTGGTCTTCGCTCTTCATCTGGCCTGCATTGTCTGTGTTCTCACCCTCAAAGACTTTTCTCTCAAGTGATAAGTTTCTTTGGAGACCATCAGTTTTCAATTGCTCATTTTAAGTTCTGATGGGATTTGTATGCTCATTTGAGCTTAGATCTTGCTGTGTTACATGGCCTGGAACTCAAGATCCTGCTGTCTCAGCCTCCAGAGGGTCACAGCTAGGCCTGTACCAACATGGTTCTGACACATCTGAATTGGTGTGTTCTCCATTTGATTTTTTGTGGCTTCTACCTTCTTTTTTTTTTTTTTTGGTTTTTCGAGACAGGGTTTCTCTGTGGCTTTGGAGCCTGCGCTGGAACTAGCTCTTGTAGACCAGGCTGGCCTCGAACTCACAAAGATCCGCCTGCCTCTGCCTCCTGAGTGCTGGGATTAAAGGCATGCACCACCACTGCCTGGCCCTTTCTTTATTTTTTTTCAAATAACAAATATTCACATTCTCTCTTTACAAACTGAAAGTAATGCTTCTTAAAAAATTTGGTTCTGGGCCGAGTGGTGGTGGCGCATGCCTTTAATCCCAGCACTCGGGAGGCAGAAACAGATGGATCTCTGTGAGTTCAAGGCCAACCTGGTCTACAAGAACTAGTTCCAGGACAGGCTCCAAAGCCACAGAGAAACCCTGTCTTGAAAAACAAAAAAACAAAACAAACAAAAAATTTGGTTCTGGCTGGGCAGTAGTGCTCACATGTTTAATCCTAGCATTCAGGAGGCAGAGGTAGGTGAATCTCTGAGTTCAAGGCCAGCCTGTTCTAAAAATGAGTTACAGGACATCCAGGACTACATAGAGAAACCCTGTCGAGGAAAAAAAAAAAAAAGGTTCTAAGTTGAACTTGGGCACTTGAGCGTGGGTAGGCAGGTATTCAACCACTGAGCTACATCCCCAGTCTTGCTTTCTTTTTTCATCCCATGTTTTAAAATACATTGATTAGTATTGTGTGATGTATATTCATGCTGGTGGAGGTGCATGCCTGCTACCACATAGCTATAAAAGTCAGAAGACAGCCTTGTGGAGTTGGTTCTCTTCACATTCACATGAATGCCAGGCACATGTGGGAAGTGCTTTTATCTGCCAAGCCATTCTCCAGCAAAACAAGGTGGGCAGTCTCTGAGGGCCCCATAGGGCAGTCAGGTGAAATGGAGAATCCTGGAACTAGTGGGTGATGAGCAATAGCTCTGCAACTGGTACCTGCCCCTTTCCATCACTCCTTCCCAATACCTTATCAGGTGTAGCACTCTTGGCCAATGCCCCTGAAAGGATTGTAGAACGGCGACGGCGGCCAAGGGATAGCCCAGTTCTGAGCAACAGCGGCCCCAGAGTCTCCTCCAAGTCAACCAAACAGAGGTCGGCACTCCTGTCCCCTGAGGAGCCACCAACCTCCAACAGGGTAAGTATTCAGGTTGGAAATACCTATAACCCTTGCTAATTAGGGCTGACCTCTGCTGCTCACCCCACAGGACCGCCTGAGCCAGGTGCTACGGGACCTGGAGGATGAGAGCACCCCCATTGTGAAGCTGGGGGATGCCAGCATTGCAGCACCCTTCACCTCCAAGCTGTCCTCCATCCAATGCAGTGAGTGCGGAGCACCTAGCTCTACCCCTGCCTGGAGCCATGCTCACCCAACGCCCTGCCCAATCGTGCCCAGAGCCACACCCAACCTAGCACCCTGCCCACTCATGCCCTGCTTCCCCACAGTCTGCCACGTCATCAAGCAGGGCCGTTGCACATTGGTGACGACGCTGCAGATGTTCAAGATCCTGGCCCTCAATGCTCTCATCCTGGCATATAGCCAAAGTGTCCTCTACCTGGAGGGTGTCAAGTTCAGCGACTTCCAGGCTACTCTGCAGGGGCTGCTGCTGGCCGGCTGCTTCCTCTTCATCTCCCGCTCCAAGGTGGGCCCTGGACAGCCTAGGGCTGGCCACAGTGCATTTCAAGAGCTCTTGTGGATTGGAATTCTCGTCCCAAGTTACAAACAGAGACCTAGAGCCCAGAGGCAGGATTGTCCCTCAGACTGCATAGAACATGCAGACAGTGGTCAGGTCTGGCTGGCTGCCAGTGATATCACTTAGGGTATATTGCTGTCTGTGAGCTTGGAGTTCAGGCAGGTCACAGTCCCCAGGACAAAGGAAATGATAAATGAGAGCAAGCAGAACACACAGTGCCGTGAGGGGGAAAAGTGTGTCACAAGCTTCAGGGACAGCCATGGAGGCCTCCTGAGGAAAGGGCGCTGCCACAACCAGGAGTCTACACTGGTCACTGATGTGGCAAAATAGAGGTCCCAGTGGCCAGAGGGTGTATGTGTCAATTTCCCATCAAGATGAAGAAAGGCTGCACAGGGCAACTTGAAACAAAAGGTCTGTCTTGGCTTAGTCTTCCAGACATTTCAGGCCATATTTAGAACTGCTCACCTAACAGCAGCTAAAAGAGGAAGGCCTGGGATTATCCCTAAGGCTACACTCCTGTCATGCTGACCCCATTTTTCGTCAGTCCAGGCATAGGTCAGAGCCTTAGGGATTAATCACTTTACAAATCCTCTCATGCTCCCCAGGTCTTCTGAAGACATTTCAGTTCCCTCGTTAATAGGGTGGGAAGCTAGCAAACTGGACCAGGCATACCCATAGGCTCTGCCTACCATTTTGGGATTAGAGAGTAAATCTGTTTCCTAACAGACCTCCATTGCTACCATGGAGTACAGCCCCAAGATCAGGATGAAACAAGATGCCTGAGGAGGCAGGAGTGTCATTTCACTACCCGTTGAGTGAGTAAGCTGGCTCTGACTGTCAGTCCTGCCCCACAGCCTCTCAAGACTCTGTCCCGAGAGCGGCCCCTACCCAACATCTTCAACCTATACACCATCCTCACGGTGATGCTGCAGTTCTCCGTCCACTTCCTGAGCCTCGTCTATCTGTACCGTGAGGCCCAGGCGCGCAGCCCTGAGAAGTAAGTGGTTCCAGGAGGAGAGGAGGGAGGGACAGCTGACCAGGCCCTGGCATTGTGTCAGGGCAGCAGGAAGCCACAGAGGGTGCCTGCGCAGAAGAGGGGTACTGACACCCACGTGCCCTTGCAGACAGGAACAGTTTGTAGACCTATACAAGGAGTTTGAGCCAAGCCTGGTCAACAGCACTGTGTACATCATGGCCATGGCCATGCAGATGGCTACCTTTGCCATCAACTACAAGGTGAGGCCCCACATACCTACCCATTCCCACCTGGCCTGCCCCTCCCTTCTCAGCCCTCTCTAGGCAGCTGTTTTTTCATTATAGGGCCCACCGTTCATGGAGAGCCTACCTGAGAACAAGCCCCTGGTGTGGAGTCTGGCAGTGTCACTGCTGGCAATCATTGGCTTGCTCCTTGGTTCCTCACCAGACTTCAACAGCCAGTTTGGCCTCGTGGACATCCCTGTGGAGGTGAGTGACCCTAAGCAGTGGCCACTGACTCATCCCAGTCCGGCCCAGCCACTGGCCCAGCTCACCTGCCTCCTCCTTGACAGTTCAAGCTGATCATTGGCCAAGTCCTGGCCCTGGACTTCTGCCTGGCACTCCTGGCTGACCGTGTCCTACAGTTCTTTTTGGGGACTCCAAAGCTGAAAGTGCCTTCCTGAGACGATGGTGCTGGTATCCACCACCTACCCTGGCTGCCACTGGACAGGAGCACTGCCCCCATTGCTCCAGGAGGGAACACGGCTCCCATCTCCACAGTGAGGCAGCCCCGCCTTGACCTTGGAAGACTGAACTGGGACCCTTGTGGGCAACCACTGGCCAGGCTAGTGGAAGCAGCCCTGGCTAGCGCCTTTGGGAAATAAATCAGCGTCTGCAATTTTATGAAGCCGCCTCCACTTGTCTGTGCCACACAGGGCCTCTGGGAATTGAGGAGCCAGGTGGTCACCAAAGAAGGGCCTGCCATCACCACAAGCCCGGGGAGGAGAATGACATCCTCTGTTGGCATTCAGCACTTTGCAGGCCAGGCCTGGAACTGGTGACCTCAGGTTTTCTAGTGTAGTGCCCGTCCTGGATTTGTGGGACTTTTAGAACATGTCAGGCCCCGGGAGAGGCAGCAGTGTAGTGTGCCTTCTCCAGTGCTGTGGCAGATGCAGAGCACTGTCCCTGCAGGCAGAGCCCACTCAGGGTCCTATCACAGATGCGGGCGCCACTGGCTGGGGCCCTAAACCCCCCACTGGATAGTCTCCTTACTTTCAAAGGAAAACACGTGCAGGTAGGAGGACTCCTGAGCCTAGGTGAATTCTTGGAGGTCCCAGTACAAGGTGTTTGTGTCCCTGCTTGCCCCTAAGACCTGACTGCACTGAAAGGGAACCACCTCAAGAGCCTGAACTAACCAAACACAAACATTTAATCCCAACACTCAGCTGGCAGAGGCAGAGGGATTCTTTTTTTTTTTTCTTTTTTCGAGACAGGGTTTCTCTGTAGCTTTGGAGCCTGTCCTGGAACTAGCTCTTGTAGACCAGGCTGGCCTCGAACACACAGAGATCCACCTGCCTCTACCTCCCAAGTGCTGGGATTAAAGGCGTGCGCCACCACCGCCCGGCAGGCAGGGGGATTCTTGAGTTTGAGACTAACCCAGTTTACACACGGAATTCAGGCCAGCCAGGCCAAATAGTGAGATGTGTCTCTGCCCCCTCGCCACCCTTCCCCCGCCTCAACAAAAAAGGGAACCTGACCCTTGAAAGCCACAGGGCGCTGGGGACTTCAGGCAGTCTTCATAACATCAGTTCTTCACAGGGGGCGCCCTGAATCTAAAAGACTGGACCGGGCAGGGTTCTGGGACAGGCAACCCAGGCTTGCTGGAAGAGAATACTGCCAGACTTTGAGGTAACACAGAAACCTACAGAAGGGACACCTGACCCGCTTAGGCTCAGCTACGAAGAGCCTGGAGGCTAGTCAGAAGTCCGATGGCGGCTTCCGCGAGAGGCGTGTCATCTCGGGGCGTGGCAGAGGTTGGGCGGGGCCACACCACTGGGCTGGAGGAGGCAGGAAATCGGGGCAGGTCCTGGCAACGCAGCCCTGTCCCTATCTCGGCTCAGCAGCAAGTACCCCCCCACCCCCGCCCCC
Organism: Dicrostonyx torquatus; assembly: GCA_028555095.1. Taxonomy (NCBI): domain Eukaryota; kingdom Metazoa; phylum Chordata; class Mammalia; order Rodentia; family Cricetidae; genus Dicrostonyx; species Dicrostonyx torquatus. The sequence continues at coordinate 333,095 of JAQHUG010000550.1, read as the reverse complement.
GGGTCTCACCATGGACACTACGGAGACAGGTAGGGGAGTGGGGACTCTCTAGCGCTCCTTAGCTCCTAACCCAGGGAGCCCACTTACTCATGAGCTACCTGACTGCCAGGGAAGAAATCCTGGCAAAGAAAGGACATGGAAAGGTCTGTGCGCCTTGGAGACTCCTGAAGCGCACAGGGCGCACGACTCCTGCCCCCAACCCTCCGATTGCCCCGCAGAGCCGGCACCCCGGATGCCTGGGGGGAAGGGGCCCAGGAACGGGAAGTGGCTGCTTCTGCTTCTGATTATACTATGGATGGGGGCAGGGTGTCACGGCCAGGATCCCTGCAGGGCACCCCGGGTGGGGGTGGGAGCATAAAGCAAGAGAGTGGCGGCAGCAGAATTGTGACTAGGTCTGGGTTATGTTTCCAGCTGTCTTTGTGTGTGTCATTCAGTCCTGTTCCTCATGATTTCAGCTGTACTCGCATGTGTTTATGCCGCAGGCTAAGTGCCTGTGCGTCCCACGTGCGCTCCCATCTGTCTGCCCTGGGGTCCATGTGGCTCCATTGTCAAGCCAGTCCTCTACTCCATCATTCATGTGGCAACTGCATCTGTATTCTTGCTTTGCCTATGGGTTCCTGCCTGTGTGGGTGTCTCTGTGACTGTGAGCAACCGCTTCTCTGATTTTGCCAGGGTCCATCTGTCTGGTCTAAAACAACCCCTCCAAAGCTCATCCCACACTAGTCTTAGACCAAAACTCATTTAGGTCACTGTTTCTATCTTGCTTTGTCTCTCTTCCTCCCACCTCTGCTTGAGAGTGGTTGAGGTGCCTGTGATTGCTTTGCTGCCACCGAGGGTGGAGGGAGGGAGACAGTGAGTGGTTCATGTTTTCTTGCACTTCTCTCCCCCAGAGCTGAACCCAGCTCCTGAGGGCAGGAAGAGGTACAGTGACATCTTCCAGAGCCTGGACAAGCTGGAGATATCATTGGGGAACGTGTGAGTCTGAGCTATCACCACATCTAGCCAAGCTCCCTATCTGTTGCCTCATAACTGGACACACTGACTTCCAACCCTTCTGGCATTCTAGATACACAGGTGTTTCAGGTATAGGTTAAAAGTAGTCCTAAGACAACTCCCACCAGACACACATAACCTCATGAAGCCTTAAAATGCTTTAATCCCAGCACTTGGAAGGCAGGCGGACCTCTGTGAGTTTGAGGCTCTTGTCTACAATAGTTCCAGGACAGGCCCCAAAACTACAGAGAAACTCTGTCTTGAAAAACCAAAAAAAAAAAGTCGAAATAGCTATAACCCCACTCTGTGAACCCCTAAATTACCTAAGGCCCTTCAAAACCTTCCTCAAGTCTTGTTTTTAGGAAAAGATCTCGCCTGAAGATGTGGCTGAGTACATAGTGTTCCTAAGGCGCCACCATGTGATACTGCCTGTGCCACACAAGGGAAGATGCGGGAAAGAGGCTGTGTTGGTAGAAGGTTTGGCATACACATGGCCTGCACTCCATCCATAGGGCTGCACAAACCAATCAAGGTGGTGTGTCTTTGTAAATCCCACACTGGGGAAGTGGAAGCTGAGAATCAGGCTGGCAGCACAGTGAGCTGAAGGCCTGCCTGAATACCTGAGCTTCTGTCTCAAAACAAACCAACCACAGCCTCACCTAGCTCCCTTAAATCCTCAGATCACACCTTCCAAATCACAGATAATATTAGAGACTAGATCTCTCCCTTCTCCCTCAACTGTCCAGGATTTTTCCCCAACAAAGGACAGTCTGGGCAGAAATGGCTTCCTCATTCCTTATCCTCCCCCATCCCCACCCCCAGGGCTTTCGACCCCTTGGCTGGAGACCTTGTACTCAGACAAGACCTGGAGCCTGACAAGACTGCCACAGCTGCGGTGGTGAGCGAGGAGATAGGGACAGGATTGGGAGGCCTCAGTGAGGCAGACCCCTGTCTTGCTTGATCCTGAATGCTGTCTCTCGTCCTCTTACCCCAGAGCAGTGAAGCCAGATGTTGGAGTGATCCCTCCCCAGAGGGTCCTGTACCTCTAACAGGTAGGGGAGGGTTTCAGGCAAGGATGGGGGAAATAACAGAGGTCATTCCTTCACCAAGGCATCAGAGACCCTGTTCCGTGCCAGACTTAGGGAACAGGGCAGAGCCCACAATTCCCCTATCCTAAAGGATTCCCCAGTCGTGAGTAGAGAATCTGTAAATTACGGTACTGACAACGATCCCAAAAGGGGCTTTAGGAAGTGTGGAACCGAAGTCATGGGGCTGGCCTCAGGGTCCAGGGAAGGCTTCCACAGAGGGCTGGGCTCAGGGGTTTCCCTATTTGTCCCAGAGGAAGAACTAGATTTGCGACTCACTCGGACGAACGGTGGCGTGGATGCTGCCCTGGAGTATGCCAAGGCATGGAGCCGCTATGCCAAGGAGTTGCTGGCCTGGACAGACAAGAGGGCCAGCTACGGTGAGACTTCTTTCTGCCCAGCCCCGATGACAAGCAGGACCCAAACCTCAGCTGCCTATAGACTATACCCTCACTGTCTCTCCTCCCCATAGAGCTGGAGTTTGCTAAGAATGTTATGAAGATCGCTGAGGCTGGCAAGGTGTCCATTCTCCAGCAGGTACCAGCCTTCCCTAGAGTCCCCAGGTCCTCTATCCCTCTCCATTCAGTTCCTGAACAAGCCCTACACTCCACCCAGAGCCAAATGCCACTCCAGTACATCTACACCTTGTTTTTGGAACATGACCTCAGCCTGGGAGCCTTGGCCGTGGAAACGCTGGCCCAGCAGAAGAGAGACTACTACCAGGTAATCATCCCCCTCCCTGCAACTGCCACTCAGGAGGAAGCTGGAGCCCAGAAGTGCGCAGGATCTTGTCAAAAGTTCCTACACTGAGATTCAAACCCAACTTCCTATGAGATGGCAACACACACATACACACACAAAATGGTGCTTTTACCTGAGAGGAGGGATGATGTGAGTGTCCTAGGGAAGTATCTACCAGTAGAGCTACATCCCCAGCCCCAAATCTTAAAATTCTTCAACTTAGAAATACCAGTTTTATGGGGAATGCATGCCTTTAATCCCAGTACTTAAGAGGCAAAGGTAGGTAGATCTTTGAATTCGAGGCCAGCCTGATCTACATAGTGAGTTCTAGAACACCCTGAACTATATGTGAATCTCTGTTTTGAACAAACAAAAAAGGAATACTGATTTCAAGCCTGGCATGGTGACATACACCTTCAGTTTCAATGTAGGGTGGTCAGCCAAGGCCTCATAGTAAGACCAGGGCCAGTGAGATGGCTCAGAAGGACCTGAGTTCAATTTCTGAAACCCATATAACGGTAGAAGGATGGATCCAATTTCATAATGCTATCCTCTGTCCTCCACACACATGCACATCATACACATAGAATAATAATAATTAATAGATTTTTAAAAAAGAAGGGCTGGGGATATAGCACACAGTAGACTACTTAGCTAACACATGCAAGGCCATGATTCAAATCCCCAGTAACAAAAAAAAAAAAAAAAAACAGAGAGGGAACCTATGAAATTGGCTCAGCAAGTGAAGATACTTGCCACCAAGTTTGGCAATCTGAGTTGGTCCCTGGTACCCATATTGAGGGAGGAGAAACGAACTCCCACAAATTGTCCTCTGACATCACACATACTAGCACAAATGTATCCCCACACATATACAAACACAAAATGAATAAGTGAAATTTTAAAAAGAGGCTGGAGAGATGCCTCGGTGGTTAAGAGCACACACTGCTCTTGCAGAGGACCTGAGTTTGGTTCCTAGAACCCATGAATGGCAGTCCACAACCACCTATAAGTCCCACTGCATGGGGATCTGATGCCTCAAGCCTCCACAGGCACCCACACTCGTGTGCACAAGCCTGCACACATTCACACATTTTAAAGTAATAAAAAAATAAATTGAAAAAGTTGAAATTAGAAACAATATACCAATAGGAATGTCAAATTGATGTTTCTTGGAAATAAACCCTCAGGATGTCTGGGTCCCTGAAAGAAAGATGGACTTTACATGGGCCTAGGGTATTCAAAAAAGAGTTTAGGTCTGGGGTATGGGTAGTGGTGTCTAAGGGCAGAGCCTATGCAAGGCTGTGGAGCAGGAAACAACAAATCAAGAGTACTGAAGCGGTTTTCCCATGCCCATCCTCCACTCTGCAGCCTTTAGCAGCCAAAAGGATGGAAATTGAGAAGTGGAGAAAAGAATTCAAGGAGCAGTGGCTGAAGGAGCAGAAACGCATGGTAAGGCCTTTCGTAGTGGGCCGTCCATCAAAGAATGGAAGTCTCTGCAGACCGCAGACAGAGGACTCATGGTCCTCTTATTGCCCCCAAGAATGAGGCGGTGCAGGCACTACGGCGCGCCCGGCTCCAGTACATTCAACGCAGAGAGGACCTTTGGGCACGTTCTCAGGGGTCCCCTGAGGACCCTCCTCCCCAGGCATCTCCCGGATCCAGCAAGCAGCAGGAGCGCAGACGACGTTCCCGAGAGGAGGCACAGGCCAAGGTGGAGACCAAGAACCCCTAACGTCTGGCTACTCTCCTCTCCCCAACTCTAGTCCATTTAAGCTGTCTCTGCCTTGGTTTCCCCAGGCACAGGAGGCAGAGGCTCTGTACCAGGCCTGCATCCGGGAGGCCAATACACGCCAGCAGGATCTGGAAACCACCAAGCGGCGGATAGTGTCACATGTACGCAAACTGGTGTTGCAAGGAGACGAAGTGCTCAGGCGGGTAAGACCCGGCCCCATGTCACTCGTGGTTCATTGTACTTGGGCACCAGTAAATACTCCTTTCCTCTGTCCCTAAGCCATCTCTGAGGCCCCAGGACACTATCTTTACTGCAGGCCCCATACCCTAGTGACACCCCCTTCCCCATCCTTATAGCCTACCAGTGACAGGCCCTGTCCTCAAACCCTGGTCATACTTGTTCATAAAGGTTAGGCTACTCCCCACGCCAGGAATCTAGGTTCAGTCCTCTTAGGTTATGCTTATCTCCATCCTTGCAGGTGACGCTGGGCCTGTTTGAACTGCGAGGGGCACAGGCAGAGAAAGGACCTCGAGCCTTCTCAGCTCTGGCTGAGTGCTGTGCGCCCTTTGAGCCTGGCCAGCGCTACCAGGAGTTTGTGCGGGCACTGCAACCTGAGGCCCTGCCACCACCATGTCCTGCCTTCTGCTTCCAGGAGTTCACGCCTGTGCTATACAGGTGGGCTCTAGGGTTGGGCTTGGAGTAAGCTCGGAAGCCCCGTGCCAGGTTGCCAGGTTTTAATAAATGTGTGTGTGCGTGTGTGTGTGTGTGTGTGTGTATACTTTGATTATGTTCACCTCTGTTACCCCCATTTTGCTCCCTTCCACACCAGCTGAATCCCTTACTTTCCCAAGTAGTCCCCATTTCTTTAATGTCTTCCAGATTTTTGTTTTGTTTTATTTTATGAGACAGGATTTCTCTGTGTAGCTCTGGCTGTCCTGGATCTCCCTCTGTAGACCAGGCTGGGCTCAAACTCACAGAGATTCACTTAGCCTCTTGAGTGCTAAGATTACAGGTATGCACCAGCACTATCCAATTAAAGAATTATTTTTATTTACATGTATGTGTATATGCCATCCTTGTGCAGGTGCCCTCAAAGACCAGATGAGGGATCAGGTCCTGTGGAGCTGGAGTTATAAGCATTTGTGAGCCATCTCTGCAGGTGCTGGGAACTGAGCTTGGGTCCTGTAAGAGCAGCTAAACATTCATTCCAGCCCTTCCTGTGTTTGTTTGCTTGATTGCCTTGAAATGGCTTGATGACTTTTGTTAAAGGTACTTATAGGATCAGGAGGACGTTTAATGAACTACCCCAGTCTTAGAGTGGTGGGGCTAGGGCCCTTATGGGGCTAAAATTGTCCTGGATACCAGAGTTTGCAAACCCTTGGAGTTGGGACAACTATGCCTGCTTGCTGTCACCCAGGCCAGCTTCCTGGAGATCAAACCCTCAAATCTCTCTCTTCCAGTTCCCCTCAGGACACAAAAAAGAAGTTTTTGGGGCCCCCACATGCCAGGCTGGAGGAGGGTTACTCTGAGCCTGGCCCTTGGGAGGATACCAGCTCAGGCAGCCAGGGTAAGTTCAAGGAGGCGTGGTGGGTATAGAGCCTGGATTTGGGCCAGCCTGATTGCCCTATTCTCACCTAGGGATGCCAGACCCCACTCCAGGCAGTGATGTGGACAGTATAGGTGGTGGCAATGAATCCCAGTCCCTGGATTCCCCTACTTCCAGCCCAGGTGAGGGTAGGACCTCCTCTTCCCTCCCCCCATACGTGTACCCTTCCACTTCCCACCTGTCTTCCAGCTCCTAGCCAAGTACTGACCTCTTGGCCTCTGATCTACCCTGATCCTCCAGTGTTAACCACTGTCTTGGTGGAAGTTTCCTCTAATCCTCCAGACAAGGGCCTGGCCCATTCCTCGTTGTGACCTCTGGCCTCTGACCCTTTCTCTCAAAGATCTCTCTGGGTGTTAGTCCTGGAAACCAAACCTGTCTCCTTAGATGACCAGTGATCATACCTCTATGTCCTCTGACCCCAGGTGCTGCTACTCGGCAGCTTGTGAAGGTGTCGTCCATAAGCACTGAGTCCTCTGATGACCTTGAGGAACGAGACCCTGGTAAGGCTGGACACAGGTGGGCAGGTGAGTTTACAGGGACAAGAGGGTGGCCCTGACAACCCTGACCTCCCTCCTTGCAGATCTGGGGGATGGGATGGAGAATGGACTAGGCAGCCCCTTCAGGAAGTGGACACTGTCCACAGCTGCTCAGACCCACCGGCTACGGCGGCTGCGTGGTCCAGCCAAGTGCAGAGAATGTGAAGCCTTCATGGTCAGCGGGACAGAGTGTGAAGAGGTGTGACCTACACTGGAGACCTAATGACCTCTGCTGACTTTCACCAAACACACTGACCCAGATCCCTGCAGCCCTACCTTTGTCTGATGTCCTATCTCAATCTCAATGTTTGTTTTTTGTCGTGTGTGTGTGGGTCTGTGTGTGAGTGCATGAGTGCCATGGTGTGGGTGTGTTAGAGGATACTTTAAAGGAGCCATCTCTTTCCTTCCTGCTAGTGAGTCTTGAAGATCGTCATCAGGCTTGGCAGCGAGCACTTTACCTATTGAGCCTTTTCACTGGTCAGGTCTAGCATCTCTTACCATTCTCCACTTCCTGGCTTTCCTTATAACCTCCTCATCCCTTGCTGACCTCCTAATAACCTTCTTGTCCCCAGCTGAACTCCTAACCCTGTGACATTCCCTCCAGTGCTTTTTGACCTGTCACAAGCGCTGTCTGGAGACCCTCCTCATCCTTTGTGGACACCAACGGCTTCCAGCCCGGATGCCTCTCTTTGGAGTTGACTTCCTACAACTCCCCAGAGATTTCCCTGAGGAGGTGCCCTTTGTGATTACCCGATGCACAGCTGAGATAGAGCATCGCGCCCTTGGCCTGAAGGTAGGTGCCCTCTTTGTTCTTGATTTTCCCCACAAGTGATCTGTCCTCACTGATGGCCAGATCACAAGCTAGGTATCACTTACCCTGCAGGGTATCTATCGGGTCAGTGGGTCTCGAGTGCGTGTGGAACGACTGTGCCAGGCCTTTGAGAATGGCCGAGTGCTGGTTGAACTGTCAGGAAACTCTCCTCATGATATCACCAGTGTCCTCAAGCGATTTCTTCAAGAGGTAGGTGGCTCTAGGCCTGAGGTGGTGGGCAGGAACCATGCAGCCTCTGACTCAGGACCCTCAGCAGCCCATCCTCACTCCTGTCCCCACCAGCTTACTGATCCCGTGGTCCCCTTCCACCTCTACGACGCCTTCATCTCTCTGGCAAAGACCCTGCATGCAGACCCTGGGGACAACCCTGGAACCCCCAGCCCCAGCCCTGAGATTATCCACTCGCTGAGGACCCTCTTGGTGCAGCTGCCTC
>JAQHUG010000550.1:272967-297766 GCA_028555095.1 Dicrostonyx torquatus | reverse complement strand
TCCGCAGTTGTAATGTGGTGGAGTTACCGTGTGATCCGCAGTTGTAATATGGTGGAGTTACCGTGTGATCCGCAGTTGTAATGTGGTGGAGTTACTGTGTGATCTGCAGTTGTATTGCAGCATATGGTCACAGTTTTGTGCACAGTTGTTTACAGCCACATCACTCATAACACCCCAGATGAGTGATGGCTGAGCAGTTCGTGTGGTAGAACACTTGACTTAGCACCTCATAAATTGTAGTGCACACCTGTCACCCAGAACTCAAGTAGAAGCAGAAGAATTGGGAATACAAGGCTTCATAGAGAGTTGGAAGCCACCTGTACTTGAGACCCTGCCTTGGGAAAAACACTAAAAGGACTGTAGAAATGACTGAGAATTCAGGAGGTACAGGAGGTATCAAAATTCAAGGTCATCCTAAACTATGCAGTGTTTGAAACCAGTCTGGACTACATGAAAGTCTCAAAAAAGGGCGAATGAGGCTAGTGGATGGCTCAGTGGCTCAGAGCACTCAGTGAGAAGCCATGAGAAAGGACCTGAGCACCATTGTAACAAGCCAAGAATGGTCTCAAACATATTAATGCTTCTAACTGTACCCTAAGGGAGTAAGGATCTCTCTCTCTGTCTCTCTCTCTCTCTGTCTCAAACATATTAATGCTTCTAACTGTACCCTAAGGGAGTAAGGATCTCTCTCTCTCTCTCTCTCTCTCTCTCTCTCTCACACACACACACACACACACACACACACAAACTCATATACACAACAGTTAGAAAAGCAGTTTCTAAAAATGGGTGTGGAAATGGATAAATGGCTGAGCAAACTGTCCTCTGCCCATATGATAAAATATTAGTCAACCAGGACAAAGTACTCCTCCATGCCATATCCCAGAATACCATGTATTATATAATTCACTTGTGCAAAAAGCTCCCCCTCCCCCCCAAAAAAAGCATATATAGAGACAGATTGATGGTTGCTGGATGCAGGGAGAGCATGGACCAGCAACCAGTCAGCACAGGCTATCTTGGAGAATGACTGTGATGTGGAGTTAATGGCAGTTATTGCACAATGAGTGTACTACAAACCATAGAACTGAACACTTCAGTAGAGCAAACTAGGGGTTGGAAGATGGCTCGGGTGAGAATACCTGTTTGCAAACATGAGGACCTGAATGAAGCCCCTATTAGATGTGCAGCACATGGCAGGTACTAAACACCTGTGGGACATTGGGGAAGTGTGACTCATGTTCATGCTTAGGCCCTGGATGAGCCATTAGGCACAGGAGGGTGAGTTTGCTTACAGATCTTCTGACCTTGAAGTTGGTGCTCTTCTTTCTTTTTTAAATAAATTTTCAGGTCTGTTTTACTATTTTGTGTGCATGAGTGTCTTGCATGAATGTCTGGTGCCTGAGGAGGTGGTAAACCTCCATGTGGGTGCTGAGAATTGGACCCAGGTCTTTTGTAAGAATAAGTGCTCTTAACCCCTGAGCCAACTCTCGAGCTCTGAAGTTAGTCTTTTTGTTTGTTTGTTAGTTTATTTGTTTTTCGAGACAGAAGGTTTCTCTGTAGCTTTGGAGCCTGTCATGGAACAAGCTCTTGTCGATCAGGCTGGCCTTGAACTCACAGAGATCCTTTAATGCCCAAGGAATTAAAGGCATGCACCTGCCTGGCTGAAGTTGGTCTTCTTGATGAGCTGTTGGCAGTATGCAAATTCTATGTATAAAGGAGCTGTTTTGAATATTTATAAAGTGTCCCTCAGTGTCCAGGAATGCCTGCCCCGATGCAGCAGAGGTAAAAAGCATGGGCGTTCCTCATGAGATCTGGGAGATCTGTGTGGTACCAGCACGTCCTGGAAGGTGCTGCACAACTCAACACCTGAAGGTGGACAGATGTTTTATAAGCAGTTCTTGTCAATTTTTAAATTACATCTACTTCTTTGTATGTGTGTAGAAGTCAGAGAACAGCTTCCACGTTTCTCCTTCTACCATGTGGGCCCTGGGTATTGAACTTAGTTCATTAGGTTTAGCGGAAAGTATCTTTACCCACTGACCCATCTCACCTGCCTTTTGAATAGTTGTTTTGCTACTTACTATTTATACTCTAGTGTTATTGAAGAATGCTGATGCAGGGCTGGAAAAAATGGCTCAGTGCTAAGAGCAATGGGCATTCTTCCAGAGGACTCAAGTTTGATTCCCAGCACCCATATGGTCCCTCACAACCATCTCTAATCCAGTTCCAGGGGATCCAATACCTTCTTACCTTCTGGTTTTCATAGGCACTAGGCATGCACATGGTGCACAGGCAGGCATGCAAGCAAAACACCATACATATAAATTAAAAATAAAAAATAACCAGGTGGTGGTGGCGCACACCTTTGATTCTAGCAGGCAGATCTCTGTGAGTCCAAGGCCAGCCTTGTCTACAGAGCAAGTGCCAGGAAAGGCTCCAAAGCTACAGAGAAACCTTGTCACATAAAACCAAAAAAAGAAAAGAAAAAGGAAAAAATAATGACCGGGCGTGGGGGTTGCTCTATAGTCATTTAGAAAACTAAATTATTTTTTATTCTTTTCCATCCCAGATTAGAATTGGTTTGGGTAGTTTATTAGTTCAGTTGCTGGGGATGGGACCCAGGGCTGGAGCATGCTGGACAGGCGCTCCCACTGAGCCACTCCTCTACTGCCTTGGTTGGTGTGACTCAATGAGGCCCATGGTGTCTTACTTTTCTCAGCACTCTGAGGAAATGCCTGATGTAAGCAGCTTAAGGAGGAGAAGATGTAGTTGGCACAAAGTGTCTCTGTCATGACAGAGAGGACATGCAGGGCAGAACAGTTCTGGAAGCAGGTGGCCAAAAGGAAGGCGTCAGGTTGGCTTGTAGCTCCAGGAATCTCTCAGTCCCAGGACTTCCTCTTTCAAACCATTCACACCTTCCAATACTGCTGTCAGTGTCCTCTAAGGTTCCCACCTGAGGCTGTGACCTGGTCACCTCTGGAAATGCCATCACAGGCACACCTGGCCTGCTTCTTTAATCCCCAGGTTATTTCCTTTTTTACTCTTGTTTTTTTGTTTCCTTTTTTAAGATGCATTTTTAAAGGACATTTATTTTGTGTGGTTGGGCAGGTGTTCCTGCGGAGACAAACTGTGGATAGCCACTTCTGCCATCATGTGGGTTCTAGGGACTGAATTCAGATCTCCAGCAAGCACTCTTACCCAATGAGCCTTCTCACATCCCCTTTTGTGTTTTTGTTTAGTTGTTTAATATTATTATTCTCTCTGTGTGTAAGTACAAGTGTAGGCATGCCACTGTCCATGTGGAGATGACAGAGGACAACTTGCAGGAATCAGTTCTCTCCTTTCCTCATGGTTTCTAGGGATTGCACTGAGGTTGTCAGGTTGCACCGCAATGGCCTTTACCTGCCAAGACATCTCTGCTGTCTTGTTTTCTATGGAGTCTTTACATTGTTTGGGGCAGAATCTCCTCAGCCCTAGCTTGCCTGACCTCAGACTCACAGAAAGCCATTCCTAACATTTCTGTTGTTGTAACTCTGACTAGCTTGGAACTCTCTATGTAGACTAGGCAGACTGCGGACTAGGAGATCCACCAGTCTTTGCCTCCAGAATGCTGGAATTAAAGGTTCATGCCACCATGCCCAACTCCAAACATTTCTTTTCAATCAAAGTTGACAATCAAAGTTCCCCATTACAGACTGCACATTCCTATTTTAATGTTGCATAAGTCAAAGTGATGTGGCATACTTCACTTCGCCCTGTCTTTGCAGGGTGTGACCGATGTCACATTGGCTGGCAGGGCCTGGTTTCTTGGGAAGGAGGCCCCTGTTCCCCGTGAGCTAACTTTCTCACCATGCCTCTGCTGCCTTTCAGAAAGCATGCCCTAAACTGCCATCGAATGAAGTCTGCCCTCTTCAGCGTGCTCTGCGAGATCAAGGAAAAGACAGGTAGGCTGCTCCAGCCTCATGTGCTGCCCCAGTCTGCCCCTCACAGCACATGGTTCTGCCATCCTTCCAAAATTCAAACAACAGAATTTTATCCTAATTCAAGTGTCCAAAGTTATCCCCATGGAAGTCTTCTGCCTCTGCAAATACTTGTGTTTAAGAAGGTACACAGGGCCATGATGTCATCGAGGCCCAGGCTGCTGCATAGGCCAAGTCTGGATCCATAGCCCAGCAGCAGCCAGGGTCTGAGCTGGTGTTCATGGCTCCTGTTATCACCAGGAGCTGCGCAGGTGCCTGGGGTCTGGACAGCCCCCCGAGACCACATTGGTGTCCAAGGCCTTTCTGACACTGGGACCATAGTGATATTCAGGCCTGGGCTGCTGCCAAGGGCCATATCTGGGTCTGTGGTCCTGCTGTAGTTGCGGTCTGTGATGATGTCCATGACCCTGTTGCCACAGGGGGCCGGCCATAGGAACCATGCATGTTGAAATCCAAGGGCCATTTTGAGCCAGCCCGACTTTTCATTGGCCCTGGAAGAGCTGGTCCGGCCCCTCACTGGTCACTGCAGCAGGAAAACTGCCCCCTCCACCGCTGCCCACACAAAACTCAAGAGAGCTGGCTCCGCCCCTCATCATAGGTGTGAGAGAGCTGGCCCTGATGGCATGGGCCCAGGAGAGCTGGCCCTGTCCCTCTCCTTATGGGGACCATACCAGTGGCCCAGATCAACCAGCTCAGCTGCAACCCAGACCCACATCCTGGGCCTTGGGTTGGCTCACTCAATATCTACCCCATCTCTGACCTGCTGGAGTGTATGAAGGGACTGGTCCTGTGGAACAAAAACCCCAGAATCTCCATGACTCGGAGAACAGCACGAAGCTGAGAGGAGCTTCGAGGAGGGTCCAGTGACGATGGCGAGCCCTATCTTACAAATAAAGAACTATAATTAAAATAAATTAAATTTTAAAATTAACAATAATAAAAAGGGAAGCACACCAGCACCTGAGAGAGGAAGAAGACCAGAAGTTACAGCTTAACTTCTAGGCCAGTCGGAAACATGAGGTCCTGTCTCAGAAAGCAAACAAATAATAAAAGGTGTGGTTGAGGACAAAGCTTTAATGTTGAAGTCACTTGCCAGGCAAACATGAGGACTAGAGTTCAGATTTCCAGACCTTTGTAGATGTGAGGTGGGCCTGGCAGCTGAATGTAACCCTAATACAGGGTCTAGAGTCAAGCTATCTGTCTAGACTAGTCAGATCAGCAAGTTCTGGGTTCAAATGAGAGGCCTTAACTCAATCTGTAAGAGGAAGGGCTGCAGAGATGGCTCAGCAGTCAAGAGCTCTTACAGAGGACCCAGTTTCGATTCCCAACACCCATGGGGTAACTCAAAACCATCTGACTCCAGTTCCAAGGGATATGAAGCTGGCGTGTCACCTTGCAAGCAGGCAGATCTCATGTACATAGACATGTGTGTAGGTAAAACACCAATACACATATATCAAGGAAAATATTGATGCTAACCATGGATCTACACACACACATGAGAGTGTACCTACACACATTGTACACACACTGTATACACATACATGTGCAAAGAAAAGGCCAAGCAGGGCAGCACAGCCCCATGGTCAGTTCAGGCAGGAGAGGTCTATTCCATCATCCAGAACAGTATGGCTTTGTACACTAGGCACTGGAGTTTTTAATTTTCTTGGTGAGACATGTCCTCCACAGTGACTGGGAATGACTGGACCACATTTGACCTGGGGGCCTGTGAGAGTTTCCCAATGATATCAGATTGCCTTGTCTGTCTTTTGTTGATCTGCATTCATTGGTCCAATGTCGGCCTTTGCCACACCTCCTACATATTCCAAAGTTTGAGACCCATCTATTCTTGCCATTCCCAGAAGAGACATTATTCCTAGGAATTCCTTTCCTACAATCCCTTCTCAGATATCCTATTCTACCACAATTAAAACATTTGGCATTTTGGTGTCTCCTCATACCATTGGAAATTGGTACCCAAGCCTCAGTACCATAGTCAAATGTCTCAACATTCATTGTATGCAGTATCTATTCATCTCTTGGTGCTGATCTGACCTTTAAAGGCTTAGGTATCTTTTTGCATTCAAGTTGGCATTTTCTTTTTTTTTCCCTTTTTTATTTTTTTTTCTAAGTTGGCATTTTCAAAAGCCAGAGATTCAATAAGTACTCATAGCTTCTGGGTCTGTTACTCTTACTTTACAGCCTTAGTTAATCATAGTTAAAAGTCACTAAAGGGTTCTCTCTGGCCCTGTTTCACCCTAATAGATGACTCAACCCTCTTTCCTGATTCCTGAATCCTGTCCCAAGCATTTAAAGCTGCAGTGCAGTATAGGGATGAGGTGTGTTCATCATAAAGAGCCTGGTCCTGAGGAGTGGAGTAATGACCCTCGCCAAGAATTTGATCTCGGGAAGCCTCAAATCCTTTTGCTTTCCCCTGTTGTTTTAAAATTTTTGCCTCTTTCCATCAATATCATTTCCATAGCAGCTGGAGTCTGTCTTCTAGGACCGCTGAGACTATTTGAAGCCAATCGTGTGGGATAGCCTTATTTCTTGAAGCCCACGTTTTCACCATTTCCCTAACAAATGGTGAATGCAAGCCTTGCTTAATTTCCTTTAGATCGCTCATACCTATAGGTTGCCATTTATATTCTTTGACTACCTTAGGGTATTTTGTACCAGATGGCTTCTCAGAGGAGATTACCAGATAAGCAGTTAAAACTCTGGGGATGTCATCCCTGACTTTGACCCATGCTGGCGAGGCTAAATCCAATTCTTGTACCTTCTCTCCCTGCCCATTGGTTCTGATAATTTCTTCAATCATTTAAAACCTTTTTTACCACTGCCTTTTGTAAAGTCTGAATCTCCTGTCCAGTGTTCTCTTCTAGTGCCCTCATTGATTCATTTAGCCTCTGATCCTTAGTCTGCACATTTGATTCCAAGGTATGAAATTTCCCAGTAAAGATAATGTCTCATTATTAGACATTATTTAGATGGCATTCATATTGCCTTCCTGGAGTTAACTTATCATAAGTTTTCAACCTATTCTGATTGTTAAATTCAACAGTATGAATTCTTCCAGGTAATTTCTCAGCACCCTTTGACATGGATTGGATTTTGTCTGTCAAATTAATGTTATCCTTTTCAATAGTATTAATTGTTTTCAGATACCTGTTTGTTATTAGTCTGTAAAGACTGTATCATTTCTAAAAGTGCCTCATTCTTGGCTCTGTTATCAAACCATTTCTTAGGGATATAATATGAAAAACAAAGCTAATTCCCAAAATCAAATAAATGGATGTATAAGGAAAACCACATAAGCCTTGTAGAATACCACCCATGGTGTAAGCAAAATAGTTATTAAATTCCCGAATGATAATATTGTCAATTGCCATATAACTTTCACATTTTACAATTTACTTTCCTGCCCTAGGCAATTAGAGTGAATTGGAGTAGGTGTAATAATCTTCATTGGCTAGCAGGTGTCCCAATTGCAGTCGTATGGCGGAGGGACTGAGCAGGCAGGGCTCCCGCGCTGGCTTCTCCAGATAAGTAGCATTACGGTACTGGTTCCACACCCTGTTGCCTATTTGGATACTGATAAATATGCTTTGTTTAACAAAATAAGAGCAGTTATTTAAGGACAATAAAAGTGATTCTTTACATGGAGAGGGTTAATGGTGGCTTTCTGTCAGCTACAGGTGACGTGTGCAGCTGGCAGGGTAATGCCGCAGGGATCATGATGTGAAAAAGCAGCAGCGGACTGCTGTGGGGAAAGTTGGGCCCTAGGCAGGGGCGTGTGGGCTGTGGATGACGGGAGATGTGCCTGAGCTGGCAAACTGGGAACCTGCAGCGAGTTGGGGGGGGGAGTCCCCATATGCATGGACTCGGCCCAGGAATGCGTCAGATAGAGGGAATGCAAATCAAATAATCCCACACTAGCTCTGAAGAGGGTATACTAAGGTTTTTCTTTATTAAAAGGGAAACCCACGGATCACAATGAGGAAAACAGGAACGGGGTCCAACATCCTGCTGTGGCCTGTTGGAAGGAGAGGCTAAGTGGGTGCTCCCAGGGGCATTCTGGTACCCAAAGGCCACACCCCATCTGCTCCAGCCTCTCATTCTGGTACCCAAAGGCCACACCCCATCTGCTCCAGCCTCTCAAAAGCCATTGGCTGAAGGAGGTTCTCGATCATTCTTAGCCATTTTGAACAGTGCTGTTGATGCCAGGGTGCACAGGTCCAAAGTCCCTGCTCTTCCCATTTTTTGTTTTCTGTTTAGCAGTGCCAGGAGGGACCCAAGTCCTTCCACACTGTTGTAGTTTAGTTCCTTCTCTTGCTGCTGTGATAAAAACACTTGGCTAAAGCAACATGAAGAGGAAGGGTTTGCTGTGACCTCTGGTTTAAGGGGACACAGTCTACCATGGTGGGAAAGCTTGGTGGCAGCAGTGGCTCTGGGCTGTAGAGAGGGAATGTGAAGCAGCTGGTTGTACTTCCTCATGTCTACCCAACCCAAATCAGTATTGCTAGCTGTGGGTTCTGTGCTCAGACACAACAGCCTGAACCAAACCGGGTGGTGGTTGCACACGCCTTTAATCCCAGCACTTGGGAGGCAGATCTTTGTGATCTCTGTGAGTTTGAGGCTAGCCTCGTCTACAGAGCAAATTCCAGGACAGCCAGGGTTACACAGAGAAACCCCGTCTCAGGAAAAAAACCAAAAACCTGGAGCAATGTGTTTGTTAACTGGGACCCAGATGGCAGGCAGAGAGAAGCAGCTATGGACAGACACACAGACGGACACACACAGACAGAGGCTAAAGAGAAGTAAGAAAAATTAAAAGAATTTTTCAAACTCATGAGCAAACAGGGACTGTTTGGCATGCCAAGCTCTCCATCGCTGAGGCAGGTTCCAGCTCTACTCACTGACATGGCTAAGACAGCGCCTAGCTTGTTGTGGCCCTGTTTACCTGTCATCCTCAGCAGGTGCGAACAAAAGGATCGAGATTTTAAGTCTAGCCTGGGCTACATGAACACTGTCTCACACCACCAAAAATTAAAAAAATCTGGGTGTTAGTGCTGCCTATCTTTAGTCCCAGCACTTGGTAGACAGAGACAGGTGAATCTCTGTGAGTCCAAGGCCAGCTTTGCCTATACCATGAATCTAGGTCACTAAAGCTAGAGTGAGACCCTCTCCCATAAAATAAAAGTGAAGAGGAGAAGAGAAGAGGCAGATAATTCAGTCAATGGCAATTTATTTTTGATACCATATTAGTTCATCTCACTCTGGTGCTTCCTGGGGCTGCACCTTAGCTGGAGTAGATGCCAGCATCACTTGCTCTCAGCGCATCCGCCATCCTGTGCTGGGTTCTGTCGTCTTCCCTACACCTTTTAACCCAGCAGAGCCAATGGAGCTGCTGCTCTGCACCTGTTTTCTCAGTTTCCTTTCATTTCTTTTCTTAAGTTTGTAGATTAAAATTTTTAATTTCTTGGTTTGTTTTGTGAAGATGGACACTTAAATCCAACACTAGCTCGGAATTGAGAATAATAGAGGGTTATTTATTATATCCTCTGCTGGAACAGAGAACAGCAACTGAATCCCACAGCCAGAAAAAAGGCCAGATGCATGCTCTACATTGGCATAGATAGTATAAGAGGCCATGCCCCAGGGTAACTTAAAAGCTACTGGCTGTAGGAGTTCCTGCAGCACCTCCCCCTTTTGTTTAAATAAGAGAGTTCTAAGCCTAATAACAAAATTATATACAATAAAAACAAATATATTTAATAATTATCCTATCCTAACTAGTTTAAGTCTTGTATAATAAATAACTTGGCCAAGTCATGAGAGGAAGTAACTGCAACTATCTAGTCTTCAACCCCATCGAAGATCCGGGAAGGGAAATAATATTACTTGAGTAAGCAGGAAGTGCAATCAAGCAACTTCCAGAAATGTACAACAAATGACAGAGACAACTGGCTACCTGAGCAATCACCCAAAGTCTCATTTGCAACGTTGAAGCAACCAACTTTGGCTAAGGCCTAGAATAACTGACAGACCATTTTTAGAGGCAGGACATTTTTTAGAACCACCTTACCCTGCCTCTCTTGGCAAGATTTGACAGTCTTTGTTCTTGTGTCCTGCTTATCTATTTCTGGATACCATGTCCCTTGTCAGTGTTTGAGGCATGGGCAGTTCCTTGCCCAAAGGCCAATCATGCCGAGAAGAAAACAAACTCCGAGTGGAGTGTCTTCAGTGCTCAGCATTCTCTCAGGAATAGATCGGTGCTGCCAGGAGCAATTGTCTCACATCAACAAAACCCTAAGTTATTTATTCTACAGCTCTTTGAAGATTACCTGTTTATGTGGAATACAATTTCTAGGTATCAAAAGAACATGATTAGTCTAACTATAAGTATGACAAACATAGATGACTATTGATCTATAATTTTTAATACCTATATAACTTAAAGACTAAGACTTCATATTAGAATATTATACAAGAAACAACTGAGCAACAAATGAGGACAATGACCTCAAAATATAAACAATGTATAAGTATCTTGATCAGAGGGAAAAATGTACATTGCAATATAATAAATATATCCTAAAATTGTATCAATGTACAAAAATGTTTTAAGCAGAGGTAGAAGTATGCATGCATACAATATGACAAAATAACTTTGCCTAGGTATACAAATATTATGGATGAAGATAGGAATTTAATATAATTTAAGTTTGTATCAATATACAAGAATCTATACCAACGTAAATTACCTGTAAATAATAGCTCACAAGTATGCACTCTATTACTCACTGTTTCATTTTGTTGTTTTCTTTTTTAAATTTATTTATTATGTATCTAGTGTTCTGGGCACCAGATCTCATAGATGGCTGTGAGCCATCAGGTGGTTGCTGGGAACTGAACTCAGGACCTCTAGAACAGCAGTCAGTTCTCTTAACCTCTGAGCCATCTCTCCAGCCCTGTTTTGTTGTTTTCAAGACAGGGTTTCTCTGTGTAACCCAGGCTGTCCTAGAACTTGTCCAGAGATATTCACCTGCCTCTGCGTCCTGAGTGCTGAAATCAAAGGTGTGCACCACCACCACCCAGCAAAATTTTAAGTTTTAAAATTAGAATGCAATTTCATCATTTTCTCCTCCCTCTCCTTCACCTTCCTATGCACTCCCCCTCCCCCTTTCCAATTCATGATGTCTTTTAAATTATTGTTAGAGAAAGAGAGATTGTCTGTCTACCTATCTCTCTCAACAGTCGACTGCCTGTAGTTCATCTAGGGTTGGGATCCTGTGGGATTTCCCCACACATGTTAGCACATCTATTGGTAAAGTCCTGATTAAACAGCCGTATTATCATGGTCTCATAGGTGTGGCTTCCCTGTTCTTTTTAGGACACACATTCTACAGGAAGGCTTCCTGATCTCCTGACTCTTACAGTCTGCCCTTGTTCTTCAGTGTGGGGTTGTGTGTCAGCTGGGGCTGGACACCTTTCCACCAGTGTTCTCTTCATTTGACCAGCTCTTTACAATGTTCTCTCTTTACTGAGGCAGCGGTGAGAGCTGCACTTATCAGGCTGGGCCTTGGCACAGCCCTTTCTAAAAGAGCAAGGCGAGGCCGTTTGCCTCCAGAACCATGTGAGAGTAGGTTTACTGACTCAGGGCTCTGTGGCCTCCGTGAAGCTCAGTGTGTCTCAGTCCTGTTGTGTCAGACTCTGCTACAGGTGTCACTCATGTTGATGTGGGAAGTGGGAGCCCTTAGAGCTGGCCCATGACATACTGTCTCTTGACCTCTGAAGGCATTCTTCTTTACTGCCAGAAGGTTCTCTAACTCACATCCTCCCTCAGACCAGCTGCACCTGTGTCCAGAGAACCACTGGGGATGGGCATGGGCTCTGTAGATGTCATTGCTACTGGGGCCTCTCAGAACATAGATCTCAGGAGTATCTATGGGCGTTCCACCACCCTGCTTAGCCTCCACTCTCAATGTAAGTGGTGTACAAGCTTTTCTTCCTGTCTGGTGTGTGTGCATGCGCGTGTGCATGTATGTATGTACACACGTTACATGTGGAAGCCTAAGGTTAGTGTCACAATGTCTTCTTCTATTACTCTCCGTTTTATAGTTTGAGGCAGTCTCTCATTGGAACTGGAGCTCCCTGACTGGACTAGACTGGCTGGCCAGCAGGACCTTCCTGTCTCTCCTGCACTGGGATTGCAAGGACAGCACCTGGGTTTTTTACGTGGTTGTTGGGAATCAAACTCATGTCCTCATGTTTTCAAGGAATGCTATCTCCTCAGCTCCTCCAGTCTGTTTCTTATCCAATTCTGAGAAGCAGATACTGTGGGTCCCCACAAATGGGAGCTTTCTTGGGCCCCTGACCTACACCTTCTTGGTGATAGTACCTTGGCTTCAAGCAGATCGCCCTGCACTGCCAGTGGCACTGCTGCTTCAGTATTCTGTGTGGTGGTCTGACATGCACATGAGCCCCAAGGCTTGTGAGCTGAGAGGACTTACCATCCTACCCCCACACATGGCCACATAGCTGTCCTCTGGGTACAGTTGACAGCCACATGCTCTTTAGTGTTCTCAAAATGTGTCCTGTTGGCCCATTTCACCTTGTACCTAATAACCAGCCAGCCATCAGCACTGAATTCTGAGGCTTGCTCTCCCCACCCATGCCCTTCTGCTCCCTTTGTGGACTGCCCACTGCCCACAACAAATTGTCCGTGTCACCGTGTTCTCAGATATATAGCCTCTGGGTCTTGGTGCTTATTTGTATAATTAATTGACAAGGTTTCTCTCTGTAGCCCTGGATGTCCTGAAACTCACTCTGTAGACCAGGGTGGCCTCTAACTCAGAGATCCACTGGCCTCTGCCTCCAAGTGCTGGGATTAAAGGTGTGTGCCACCACCTTGTAGTTTTGATATTGTTTTGAGGCTGTATCTCCTTATACAGCCTTGGCCAGCAGAGTCTCACTGTGTGGACCAGGCTTATGGACTGGAGCTGGAGCTTGGCTGGTAAAATGCTTGCCTGGCACTCATGAGCCATGTATGCTGGCACACACAGTCATCCAGCCCTCAGGAAGTGAAGGAACTTTGGGGGTCAAGAGTTCAAGACTGGCCCAGCATTTGAGAGGCAGAGGCAGGCAAATCTCTAGAGTTCAAGGCTAGCCTGGTCTACAGAGTGGGTTCCAGAACAGCCCTGGCTACACAGGAATACCTTGTCTCAAAAAAACAAAACAAAAACAAAAACCAACACCAACAACAAAAAGAGTTCAATGTTATCTACATAGCACATTCAAGGAGACCAGCCTAGACTCTGTGAGACGTTTGTGTCATATATATGTTCACACCTGATCCCTGCCCTGGGGAGGTGGAAGCAGGAGAATAAAGAGTTCAAGACTGGCCAGGTGCGCCTTTAATCCCAGCACTCGGGAGACAGAGGCAAGTAGACTTCTGTGAGTATGAGGCCAGCCTGGTCTACATACTGAGTTCCATAACATACATAATAGAGAGACCCTGTCTCAAAGAAAGAGTTAGTTCAAGACTGACCTGGGTTACAAACCAAGACCCTGTCTCAAAAGTCATAAATAACCAAGTGTGGAGTAACGAAATGGGAGAGGCAGGCAGACTTGGGAGTTCAAGGTCAGCCTGGTCTACATAGTGAGCCTGAGCTAAATGAGACCCAGAGACAAGAAGATAGTTTTTCATGACTGCAGTCTTGGCAAGCTGTCACTTCTGATGCTCCTTTTGCCTAGTTATCTGAAGGAGGAACCAGGTGGTACAGGCGTGGGCATGTGAGCAGGGCGCACCTGTGCATCAGACTTCTTACTCTGAACAGTTCCCATGGGGACAGATCAGCATGCCTGAACACTGTAACCCTTGTCTTTACCCTATATACTCTGGACTTGTGGTGGCTTACGTGCAGGTGGCCCCTGGAGGGTGGCAGGCTCAGCCTGAGCCACACATTCTTGCTGGGCATGCCTTCGAGCCACAGGCTCAGGTAGCTGAACTGGGCATACTTTCAGTTATGGTGGGGCAGGAGGAGTGACAGATTCGAACTCAAGCAAAGAAAGCGTTGAATCCTCCTATGAGCTGATGACTGCAGGGTAGCCATGATGCCACAGTAAGGGGGAAATGTAAGCTGGGGGCACCATGGGCCCCACCCCCAGGACTTGAGTGAGGCCAGCAGGAGAGCAAGGGATTCTCAGTTCTGCTCCGCCAAGAAAAGGATTTTCTCCATTATCTTGACCTGATGCCCACAGCCCACTGGCCAGGGAGCTGTCCTTTCATTCAGACACAAGATAATGTCATAATGAGAGACACAGGACACAGATCTCTAAGTTGAGAGGTAGATGTTTGCGTACATGTATGTCTGTGCACCTTGTACATGCCTGGTACCCAAAGGAACCAAAAGAGGGCATTGGATTCCCTGGAATTGGAGTTACAAATGGTTGTGAGCTGCAGTGTAGATGCTGAGAACTGAAGTCAGGTCCTCTGCGAGAGCTACGTCTTCCCTCTAGTTCTATTTACTTTTGTTTGTTTGGTTTTTGAGACAGGTTAGCCTTGGCTGTCCTGGAACTCCCTCTATAGACCAAGCTGGTCTCGAACTCAGAGATCTGCCTGCCTCTGCCCACAAGTGCTGGGTTTAAAGGTGTGCACCACCATCACCTGACTTATTTTTCATTTTATGTGTATTAGTATTTGCCTGGATGTATGTCTGGACCAAATGTGTGTTGTGTAGGAAATACAGACACAAGTCAGCTCACTAGCACCTGAATTGAGCATTTCCTTTCCTGCTTTATAGGTGTGCTACCCTCCATACACACATGGTCACACACACTCATGAACACTGACACAGATGCGGATACACACAGGGACATATGCATGTACAGACACATTAGAGATGACATAACTCACAAAACAATCCCACACGAGTTCAGAATTATGAATAATAAAAGGGTTATTTATTTAAGGGGAAAACTCACTGATCACTGTCCTGGACAACAGCCCTCTTTATGAACAGGAATAGAGTCTAGCAGCCGGAAGCAGGAGCCTGAAGAGAGCAGCCGCACATTCATCACTGCTTTTACAGTATAAGAGACCACACCCAAGTGGGCTGGTATCTTATAGGCTATTGGCTGAAGGGGCAGAATGTGTTCCCACAGCAAGTGTGCATACATATGAGGACATAGACACGTGGACACATAACAGAGCCCATCAGTGCAGTATTGTGCCCAATCCCAGTGGTAGGCCATTTATCTTTAATGCTTTTTCACACTATTTACTTTGGAGGAGGGCAGGGAAAGGCACATGTAGCTCAGAGTTGCAGGATTTGATTCTCCTTCTACCATGTGATTGATTTCAAGTCAACATGCTTGGCAGCAAGCTCCTTAACCCACTGAGCCATCTCACCAGCCTTGCTCCTGCCTTTATCTTCACACCAGCACCAGCTCTTCAGCGTTTCTACCCAGCCCTGGCTGTGTTCTCACATGGCTGTCAGGTTCCGGCCACATGTGCTGCACTGTCCTGGCGTCCTCTGGATGACCAGGACTGTGCTCCTGAAGATGACATTTGGGTCAGTGTTCCAGTGGGTTCCTAGGTGTCTCTGATCCAATGTGGTAATAAAGGGGTTAGAGATATGGTTTCGAGGTTCAGAGTGTTCCCTGCTCTTGCAGGGACTGAGTTGATTTCACAGCACCTGCACTGGGCAGCTTACAACTGCCTGTGACGCTGGGTCTGGGGATCTGACACCCCAACCTGGACTCCTAGGACATCTGCACACACACAGGCACACATGTATACATGATTCAAATGTTTTTAAATGATGCCCAGCCATGGTTCCAGTGCCACTTGGTCCTGGCTACTTTTCTCTGCAGAGAACACATCTGCCTGTCTTCTTCATCTAGCCATGAGCATCCGGCATGAGGAAGAGGATCCTCCCGACGTGCAGCTCCTGAGGCTGGATAATATGCTGCTGGCTGAGGGTGTGTCCAGGCCAGAGAAGAGAGGACGAGGAGCAGCTGAAGGCACCACAGCAACACCAGGTGGCTGTCCAAATGACAATAGCATTGAGCACTCAGACTACAGGGCCAAGCTGTCCCAGATCCGACAGATTTACCACTCTGAGCTAGAGAAGTATGAACAGGTGATCTTTCTGCACGCAAGAGTTTCTCATATGAATGTGCACTGGCCACAGTCAGATGTGGACACTAACCCCCTCCTCTGTGGCAGAGCAGGGACAGCCCACTGTAGTCTGTCACTGCAGAGATGGCTAAAAGCCCTTTCCCTCACTCTTCAGAAACTGACCTCTGTGTGGGCTGTGGGGGTGGCAGATGTGATCAGCTGTGGAGCTTACTGCCCTGCACCCAGCTGCTTAGTCACAGGCTGGCTCATCTTTTCCCATCCCAGGCCTGTCATGAGTTCACCACACATGTCACCAATCTTCTACGGGAACAGAGTAGGGTGAGGCCTGTGTCCTCCAGGGAGATGGAGCACATGGTGGGCGTCATCCACAGCAAGTTCAGTGCCATCCAGAGGCAGCTCAAGCAGAGCACCTGTGAGGCTGTCATGACTCTGCGCTCACGGCTCCTGGATGCCAGGTCAGGGCTACATGCCACTGGGTTCCCCAAGGGTTGGTTCTTAGGACTTACAAGCAGGGTCAGTGCTACCTCTGGTGTCTGTCTTGTACTGTTTTGTTTAAGATTGAACTGGGGACTTTGCACTAAGCGATGTTCTCCCTACCACTGAGCCCCACCCCAGCCCTGTCTTGGATTTAAATCCATGCAGAGGTTCTAGCTAGGCCTCACACAGCTTCCCTGGGAGAAGACCCAAAGTACTGACTGATGGTTTGTTTTAATTTGTGTGTGAATGGCAGGTGTGTGTCATGGCACAACGTGGGCATCAGAGGACAACCTCGGGTATTGGTCTTCACCTCTCACCTTGCTTGAGACATGATCTCTGATGCTTTTCTCTGTGTATGCCAGGCTAGACCAGGCTACGAAGAGTTCTGTGCACTGCCCATCTTGCCACAGGAGCACTGCAAACGCTGACAAATATGGCTCAGACTCAGGTGCCCGTACTTGTTCATTACCCACTGAGGCATTTCTCAAGCCCCTCATTGATGTTCTGAAAACTGCAGATGATCAGGAACGAGAGATGGCTCAGCCAGTAAAGTGCTGTCCATGCAAACAGAAAGACCTAGTTTTGTGTACCTAACACCCACATCCAGCAAGATGGCTCCATGGGTAAAAGAACTTGTTACAAGAGTCTCAAGACCTGAATTTGATACCCAGGATGACTGGAACTTGTCTAAGGGTCCTGAATGTGTGAGTGGTGGAGGAGCCATAAGCAATGGCTGGGACCAGGAGGCCTCGAATAAGTGATACTTAGGCTAAACTGGTTTCTTAGGAAGTATAGCATCCTGCATACTGTTTACAGGGGAGAAATGACCAGATTTAGCAGAGAGCTAAGACAATTTTGGCAAAGGGAACATGGGACACCTCAGACAGCTGCTTAATTAAGGACTGATAACCAAAGCCCAAGAGGAAGTGTTGTGTCCCCAGAAGCTGCCACTTTGACTCCTCTGAGGCACTGGCTCCAGCATCAGACTGGCATTTCCAAGTCCACTCCTAGACAAGGACACAGAACTACTGTTCCCTTTGTTCTTTCATCAGGATCTCTGAGAAAGTCTTGATTTGGTCTGGTTCTCCACACCAGAAGCCATGATGGACAGAGAGAACCAATTGCCAAAAAGTTGTCTCCTGACCTCTGCCTGTCTGCACACACACACACACAGACAGACAGACAGACAGACGCACACACACAGACAGACACACGCACAGACAGGCACACACACATACAGACAGACAGGCACACGCACAGACAGGCACACACACACACGTACAGACAGGCGCACACGCACAGACAGGCACACACACACAGACACACGCACAGATAGGCACATACACATACACACACACAGACACACGCACAGACAGGAACACACACAGACACACGCACAGACAGGCACACACACATACACACACACAGACACACGCACAGACAGGCACACACACACACGTACAGACAGGCGCACACACACAGACACACGCACAGACAGGCACACACACACACACAGACACACGCACAGACAGGCACACACGCACAGACAGGCACACACACAGACACACGCACAGACAGGCACACACACATACACACACACAGACACACGCACAGATAGGCACATACACATACACTAATAAAGCTGCCGCAGCTAGGTACTGAAAATGTGGAGATGAGTGAATCCCTGAGGCTTGCTGATCAGCCAGTCCAGCCAGATCAGTGAGTTCCAGGTTCAGTGAGAGACCCTGCCTCAAAGAAACTAGTGGAGAGTGACAGGAGGGCACAGGACATCAACCTCTGACCTTCACATGTATACACACGTGCACATGCACACACACATAGACTGTCAGGAGATATGGATGTGAGGGCCATGGTGAACACCACAGACGGACGCTCTCTGTCTGCAGGCGGAAGCGGCGGAACTTCAGCAAGCAGGCCACGGAAGTGCTGAATGAATATTTCTACTCCCATTTGAGCAACCCTTACCCCAGCGAAGAGGCCAAAGAAGAACTGGCCAGGAAGGGCGGTATCACGGTGTCCCAGGTGAGCCTTCCTACCCATGGAAGAAGATGAGTCTTATGAGGAAGACTTTAGATGACATTACTTAATGTGGAGGGAGGACTCCTGGGGAAGTTACCTAATGTGTGGGGAGGACTCCTGGGGACATTATTTAATATTTTGGAGGACTCCTGAGGAAGTTACCTAATGTGTGGGAGGACTCATAGAGAAGTTAAACTAATGTGTGGCACTGGCCATGTGTGTCAGCCTGGCATGACTTGCACTGCAGATTAGCACATTGGTGGGAACTCTGCTCCCTCTCCTGGAAGAAAGATATGAGAGCACCATAGCAAGATGTGGAGTCTCCGGTGCTGGTAAGAGTTCTAGGAGACTGAAAAGCAAGGCTCTGTAGAGCCATGTGCTTGCTGCAGGAGCGATGTGAGGCGTGAGTTCCCTTGGGTTGTGTGCTGGAGTGAGAGTACTGACTCTGTGGCTTGGCACTTGACCACCTTTGTCTTTCTTGGAACTGGAGGCAAAGGAGAGCATGAGCAAAGGCCAGCATACCAAGAGAACATTCCTGAAGCCTTGAGGGTAAGCTCAGGCAGCAGGCAGGCCAGACGAGCAGAGTAGGCAGTATGACTGCAGAGGCAGGTCTGGCAAGGCCTCAGGCCACAAAGGCACAGCTACCCTGTCTCTGTCACGCCAGGAACAAAGGCCACTGGCACATTAGTCACCACAGCCCTTGGACATGCCCTGGTCCTCCTTGCTTTACCATTGGAAAGGTTGTGTACCCCCTTAGGTATCATCCTCAGCTCAAAATGTGTCTCTGTGCCAGTGGCCCAGGGTCACGTAGGGGACCCAGGCACAGCTGTTCTTGATGGAGCTGCCGTAGTGTCCTCAGAGCAAGACCAGAGCCAAGGGAAGGACCTGCACCTCTGCTTGACTTGTAAGCCTGACTGCTGGTTGGGCAGCACTGCTCACTACTGTGAAGAGGCACCACAGCTGCCACAACTTCTCTTAGGGAGAACTTTTCCCTGGGGCTGCTCACAGTTCAGAGGGTGTGTCCATTTCATTCATCATGGTGGGAAGTGTGACAGCATGCAGGCAACATGGTGCTGGAGAAGGAGGTAGCAGACATGAATGTCACCCTAGGCCTAGCTTGAGCATCTGAGACCTCAAAACCACCCACAATGACACACTTCCTCCAAGGTCACACCTCCTAATAATGTCACTCCCTATGGGCCAAGCATTCAAACACAGGAGTGTATGGGGACCGTTCATATTCAAACCACTACAGACAGTATGAGAAGCAGGCAGATTCATTCATCCCAACCCTACTCCCCCACCCTCACTCCTGTGCCCCTGTTGCTGGTGCCAGGTCCTCCAGGGAGCAGAGTCAACAGGTCTTAAAGGCCTTGTCACGTTTCAGGGGCTCTCCTTTTGGGTGACCTGGGCCCTAAGGGGTGCCCAGAACAACAGTTCTATGCTAGAAGCTCCACCGCACCTTGTCAAACCCATGAGATGTTAGGACCCACTAAAGTGGCCTGCCATTAGTTGAAGTGAGGTTCTGAATTTGGGGTGTAGGTGAGTAGGTCATGAGGTGTGGTGTGCCTCAGGAGAAGTCAGGAGTGAGGAGAGATTTTTAGGGCAGGAGGCATTTCTGTTGATGTCAGGGATTACCTCAGGCTGAGGAAACCCCAAGGGGAGATGGACAAAGGAGCTGAGCTGAGGGTAGGGGTGAGTCTCCAAATGGAACCCCTAGAACTGATTCCATAGCTCCTCCTCCAGTGAGGTGGGGTCTCCCTGTGGAAAGCTGCTTCCTGCCAGTCATTGGGCCCTCCATTCTCACTTAGCAGTGTCTGAAACCCCTGACTCATCCGTACTGAGACTCCACTCTTGTCTAAGCTGCACACAGGAAATAGCTTGTGTCCCAGCTGTGCAGGAAGGTCACTGCAACCGGGGACCCAGTGGAGCTGAGTGACACAAAGCCTTGTCTCCAAAAGGAAATTTGGGGCTTTGGTCCCAGCACTCGGAGACAGAGGCAGGCGGATCTCTGTGAGTTTGTGAAACAGCCTGGTCTACAGAGTGAGTTCCAGGACAGCCAAGGCTACACAGAGAGACCCTGTCTAGAAAAAGAAGAGAAGAAAGAAGAGGAATGAAGGAAAGAAGGAGGAAGGAGATGGGGAGGGGGAGGAGAAAGTAGGAGTTCTGAAGTGAGCTGGAGAGCTGGTCAGTTTCAAGAGCGCTGGGAAGATCTCAACACCATGGCAGTTCACAGCATCTGAGTCCAGTCCCAGGATAACCAGTGCCCTCTTCCCACCTCTAGGGCACCAGACATACACATGGTACACATATACATACACATACACTCAGGCAAAGAACACATACACATAAAATATAAAATAATCTTACAAAGAAAAAGCAGTAAGCATGCCTGATTGAGATGTAGCCTCAGCACCGTCCAAGCCTGTAAGATGGCCACCCTCTTTGCAGAACAGGGAGATGTGCTGCTCTGGAAACTGCAGTTATTCCGGGCCTCTTTCCTGTTTTGTTGAGTTAGATCTCACTCCAGCTCAGCCTGACCTGGAACTCATTATGTTGCACAGTATGGCCTTGAATTCACAGTAAACCTCCTGCTTCAGCCTCCCCACTCTAGGATTACAGGTGTGAACCATCAAGCTGAGTGTCTTTTATTGTAGTGGTAGTTATTATTTTTATATTTATGTATTTATTTCTTTAACTTTAATGTGTGTATGTATACTCCATGCCGTAGTTCTTGTGCCTATCACTTCAGGATGACAACTTTTGCAGTTGTTTCTCTTCTTTCTCCATGTGGGTCCTAGGAATTGAACTAAGGTCATAGACTTGGCAGCAAGCACCTTTACCTAGTAAGCCTTCTTGCCATCCCATAATTTCTTTTTGTTTGTTTGTTTGTTGTTGTTGTTTTGGTATGGTTTTGGTTTTTTGAGACAAGGTTTCTCTGTGTAGCCCTGGCTGTTCTAGAACTTGTTCTGTAGACCAAGCTGGCCTTGTCTCTTTCTCCCAAGTGCTGGGATTAAAGGTGTATGCCACCACCACAGCCACCACCAACACCCGGCAAGCATGGCCCACCCCAAGACAGCATCCATTATCTATCCTCAGGTCTCTAACTGGTTTGGCAACAAAAGAATCCGGTACAAAAAGAACACAGGGAAGTTTCAGGAAGAGGCCACCATGTACACTGAGAAAACATCCACAGCCACCAGGGCCCGGGACCCAGGGGGACAGACCAGCTGCCAGTCCAAACCCAGCCCAGGTGACAAGGCCATGGCCCTCCTCAACTGTAAGCTCTCTTTTCTGTAAGCGCTCTTACAAGAGTGTCCTCTTAACCTCAAGGGCCACTGTCACCCACACAGGGCTGGGGGATGAGCAGGCAGTTAGATGCTGCAGGGAGTCAAATCTAGACTCTTTTGTGATGAGGGCCTGGGCAATT
Organism: Dicrostonyx torquatus; assembly: GCA_028555095.1. Taxonomy (NCBI): domain Eukaryota; kingdom Metazoa; phylum Chordata; class Mammalia; order Rodentia; family Cricetidae; genus Dicrostonyx; species Dicrostonyx torquatus. The sequence continues at coordinate 275,688 of JAQHUG010000550.1, read as the reverse complement.
GCCACCCAGAAATCCCTGTGACTGCTGGCCCATCTTCTGCTGTGATTCCCACCCCACCCCCTACCCCATCATCCCCCATCCCACCTGGCTGACCTGACTTCACCTACTTCTCACAGGTTCCTGTGGCCCCTTTCCCCTGACCAGTGGAGGTGACATGGTTCTCACCCTGCAGACCCTGACCTTCCTCCAGCCCCCACCTGGGGGAGTCTACCTCCAGCCCCTGGTGAGTCAGCTGCAGCCACCCGCGGACCCCTCTGGGGCTTTGAGGAAGTAGAAGAACCCTGATGCAAGAAAAGTGGGGCCATTTAACATCTGGACTTAGACCTACCTGTCACTGGGGACTGGAGACCTGGGGGGGGGGTTTCACCCTGGAAGGGCAGCATCTGCCAGGCTGGGCTTTGGTAACTGGGGTCTAGACAGCCAAACTGCCTCAAGAGCTTTGTCTCAGAGTGTCACCTGAGTCCTTTGTAGGCCCGGTAACCTCCCAGTCTGTCTTGAGGGTCTGGCTGAAGCTTCCCCTCAAGGACTTGTGAAGGCCCCACATAAACAGAGTGAAGCCTGGCATGGTGGTACTGGCCATGACCCCCTGAGTGCCATGGACTTCCCAGAAGCCCCCTCAGAACCAAGGCTGGAGCTCAGGACAGTGGCTGACTCTGGCCCTGCCTGCCAGTACCATGAGTCCCAACCTAACACAAGCTGCAGGCTGTTTGTCTGGTCCTGCTTACATACCTGGAACTAAGGTGCTCCTCAACAGAACCAGCAGGGTTGAGGGGGGAATTGGAGCGAGACAATAGCCTGCCCCGCCCTGAACCAGCACACCTGTTGTCAACCATAGCACTGAGTGGAGCTCAGACCTAGGTGCCTGCAGGCATCCCACCTGAGCCTTGTTGGAGGGAGGCCACCTGTTGGTTCCTGGCAGCTTGGTAGGTAGCTCAGACCCAAAATCATCACATAGAAACTATAGTAATTAAATCACTGCTGGTCCATTAGCTCCAGCTTCTTATTGGTTAACTCTTATATTAACACATTTCTAGTAATCTATGTATTGTCACAAGGCTGTGGTTTACTGAGTAAAGTTCTGGCGTTGGTGGGTGTCCAGCAGGGCTACATGACTTCTCTTTGACCCCACCTCCTTCCTCTCAGCATTCAGTTTAGTTTATTCCGCCTATCTAAGTGCTGCCTTATCAACAGGCCAAGGCATTCATTAATGGTAATCACAGCACACAGAGGGGACTCCCACATCACCTACCCTTTTCTGTTTAAATAAAAAAGGTTTTAACTTTAACATAGTAAAATTGCATATCTACTTTATCTTTTATAGTAACTAAGGAAAATTGTAACTATAACTATAAATTCTTCAACTCCATCAAAGACTCCAGAAGGTTATAATATTACCTAAGTAAACAGGAAGTACATTGTAAGCAGCTTCCAAAACTCCAGAATTGACAGAGACATCTCGCTGCCTGGATAGTCACCCAAGGTTCTTCTGTACTATTGGGGCATCCATCTTCAGCCTACAGACCCATAGTATCCAGCAGACTTTTCCATGAAGCAGGAAATCTGAAGATCTGTTTTGCCTTGCAATGGCAACGTCCACCAGTTGCTTTCTTCTGTGTCCTGCGGAATGTCTCACAGACTCGTTCATGAAGCAGGAACCCCAAAGGATTGTCTCATCTTTAGGAAAATTCAGTCATTTCTCTATGGGTCCTGCATGTCCAGTTCATCAAGCAGCCCAGGCAAGAGCAGTTTCTTGCCCGAATGGCTAGCAAACTCCATAAGGAGGGTCTTTGATGCCCATCTTCCTCTTAAAGTAACTGGTGCTGCCAGGAGCATATGTGTCTCACTGTCATGAAAACTCCTAAATTCTTAAACATTTTAGATGCCATATTCTGTAGTCTTTGAAAGGTTTGAAGAATATCTATCTGAAATAAATTTCTGTACATCTAGAAAATCTGACTAACAAGCTTGACTATTATAGATGACAATCTATTGGCCTATATTTCTTAATTATACATTACATTTTTAAATAAACTGAACAAACACTGTACCTTAATCAAGATCAGAAATACATATACACAGTATAACAAAGTTGACCTTAAACTTGTTTCAATAAACCAAGATCCACACCAATGCAAATCTCTAAAGCATATCCTCCTTTTAAATGTAACTAAACATTTATAAACAATATTTGGGAATATGGGTATAGTTTTCTCCAAACTGCTTCCTGCTATTTATTGAGAAAAGTTATTTTTTTTAGGGTGTTCATGGCAACCTTTCAGGGAGTCTTGGTCCATCAAACCATATTAGTCTGGAAGCAATCCATAGGTTCTCATCCTCTGTGGAAGTAAAAGAAGACCAACCCTCTTTCCAAAGCAACATATCCTTGGACTCAAATTTTGAATTCAAGATACCTTTGAAATATATGCATATTGGCTTAGCTTAGCAGTCTCCAGAATCAAATGTCTCTCTGCAGTCAAAAAATTCAAACATAACAAAATAATATACATAATCCAGACTCTCTGTGAATTTTCCATCTTTATTTTCAGACTTTTTTTCTTCCTTTATTGATATTTATTGAGCTCTACGTTTTTCTCTGCTCCCCTCCCTGCCTCTCCCCTCCCCCCTTCAGACCTCCCCCAATGTCCCTATGCTCCCAATTTACTTGGGAGATCTTGTCTTTTTATACTTTCCCATGTATATTAGGTCTATGTAAGTCTCTTT
>JAQHUG010000550.1:245990-261965 GCA_028555095.1 Dicrostonyx torquatus | reverse complement strand
AAAAAAAAAAAAAAGAAAGAAAAAAGAAAAGAATTTCCGTGATGACCATGGGCGAATGCATTCAAGCTCCCTGCTGCTGCTGAAGGGAGTGTGGGAGCCTTGATGAGCGAGCAGGAGAGGCCATGGGTACCTCACAGGCTTAGGCTGCAGTTATGTCTTTTGCCACAAGGGGGAGGAGTCAACCCAAAAAGGAAATCCTGTCGCCAGGATAATAATCTCAAGACTGGAAGGAAACCCTCTGAGCCTGTTTCCCTATCTGAAAGGTGGGGAGGCCACAGCCTTCCGGAAGAGGTCAGTGAGCGGAAGCCAGGAAAATGGTTTCAGCATCCATCACACAGATAACTGTAAAGCATGACTGTTGGGCCGAGCCCTAGGGGCTGAGAACTAGCAGAGGCTCAGGTGTTGGAGGGGAGGGTGGAAGCAGGGAGGTGGAACTGCCCTTCCTGCCCTAGGGTCAGCAAGCCAGCACTTCCTGAGGAAAGGGGACTCGGGCCGCAAAGCAGAGCCATGCAAGGAGATGAGGCGGCGATGAGGATGGGCTACTGCGTCCTGTTCTCCCAGGACCCGCATGCAGGTCGCCAGTCTCAGGCCCGCCGCCGCCGCCCCGCCCAGCAGCAGGTGGCCTGCCAGCGACATTCCTCAGTGCCCTGCCAGGCAGCCACTGGGCCTGGCCGCGTGGGCCTCGTGTTTTTCCAAGAGCTTCTTCAGCCACAGCCTGACCACAACCTAGATTCCGTAGGACTAGCCACTTTGTGTTCAGCCGGCCAGACAGTAGCAGGGCCAGGCCAGAGTCCGGGCCGGGGCCTCCCAGAAGGTCTGGCTGCCCAGCCTGAGGCAGGCTCTCCTCCCGAGAAGCCCTTGTTAGACCTACTCCGCTGTTATTCCTTCTCTTTGTTGCTTTTGTTTGGAGACTGGGTCACTCTAAGTAGCTCTGGCTGGCGTCGAACTCATTACAATAGCTGAGGATGACAGAATTCCTGATCCTTCTGCCTCTGCCTCTCAAGTGCTGGACTTGGCTTTTAAACCTTAGAGTCGGTTTGGGATGGGGTGGGAGCTGCTGCTGAGCCCACTTGTCTGTGAGACCTGTGTCTGTCCTAGCTGCCCCAGCCTCAGTCTCCCCAGCCGGGAATAGGGATCCATTAGGACACCTTTAATCCCACACCGGTGATGTTGACGCTTCAGAAGGATCTGAGCTACATACAAAGCCTGTCCGCACTGACGTCAGGCATGCCGTGAACATCTTATGTTCACATGTTGGCAAAGTCTAACCCAATGAGTGCCACCCTGAGAAGTGAGGTCACATCTGTGTGCCCCTGGAGTTTCTGCTGAGCATGGCTTTGCCTCATGCACCACACTTGACGCTCCTGGGGGAAGTCATGCCTCAGACTTCACCTCTGCCCCCACTCCTTTGCTTGAGACCCTCACAACAAAAGAAAAACTGAAGTCAAGGCTTCTGAGTCCCATCTGGAAAACTTCTATTCACCCTTGAAAGCCCAGACTGAAAACTCCCTGTCCTCCAAACCCTGGCCCTACAAGAAGGAGTTTTTGTGCCTGTTTTGCCTTGACTTTGTGACTCAGGGTCCTAGGAGTCCTCATCTAAGCACAGCTCTGCATGTAGCTGTCTTGGGAGGAGGGTGTGCCCTGTGTGTACCTGTGTTCTGCAGAGGACCCTCACAAGACGGTGGGCTAACCTAGAAATTTCATGAAAAGGACTGGGAGAGCCTGGCTCTTTGGGGGTTCATGTCTCCAGAAACCCTCAGGCAGGAGGGGGGAGTGGAAGCTGTGGCCTTACCTCCTCCTGGCTGGCCCACCGCCTGGCTCAGCCATGCTCCAGCACTGTCTGGGGCCAGGCAGCCTTTGAGGACATAGCTGAGGTCTGGTGGTGCTGCCCACTCCAGGGCTGAGTCAGCGAAGGGAGGGAGGGACTCAGGCCTCTACTGCAAAAGCAGCTGGGATCTTGAAGGCCTGGAGTTCCCCTAGCCCACTCTGTCCTTGGGCTTCAAGGGGGAATGTACCCAGGACACCCAGCTGTGGACAGATCCTGAGGCTACTAGTCCAGCATCCTAGGCTGAGGTGACTGTGGGGGCACAGACACAGATGGGTATGGTGTGGCCTCAGGGCATGGGACTCCATAAAGGTGACAGTGCCCTGCCTAGTGCATCCTAGTCCTAGGATGATAGACACTAGTTAGGTGTCCAGAAGGTGCTGAGGGAAAAAAGAAAGGAATATCTGACTGTAAGAGACAGAGATAGGGTGTGGCCAGGAAAACCTGACCTCAGGCAGAGACTGGGCCTGATGATGGGCAGGCCTGTTGGCTCTGACTGGCACAGTGGCCCTGGGTGATGCCATGTCTGTCTCCCCATGCTGGTCCCCTCGGCCTGGTCTCTGTCCCCATCCCACAGAGGTGCCGTGTGTCCCCCGCTAGCTGGAGTCAGTGCCTGCCAGGCTAGCTTCAGTCCTCGGGGTCTGTGACCGGCACAGACCCATCCCTGAGGCTGATGAGAGAGACAGACAGGAAAGCCAGGGATGCTCTGCCAGAACTAAGCTGTGGAGAAGTGGGTGCTCGGCCATGTGGGAGGAACAGACCTCAGTGCCACCAGAGAAGCATGTCTTAGAAGTAGAGCTCATGGGAGCTGTAGGGAGTGGAGGTCTGTCCTGAGAAATTGTGTAACTTAGGCTGGGGCACTAAAATGTCTCAGCAGGCAAAGGTGCTTGAAGCACAAACTGGAGAATATGAGGTCAATCCCTGAGGCCCACATGAAAGAGGAATGAGAAAACCAATTCCACAAAGTTGTCCTCTGACCTCCATACTCCTGTGATATAAACACACCCACACATGTCCAAAATTCAGGGTAAGGAAGGGAGGGAGGGGGGAGGGAGAGAGGGAGGGAGGGAGAGAAGAAAAGGAGGGAGGGAGGGAAGAGAAAGAGGGAGGGAGGAGAAATTGTCTCACTCTAGAAGTTGCTCCACTCCCTCCATGTCCTCCAGAATACCTGACATGCGGTTCCTGTCTCATCTACCCACCAAACCCTAACACAGCTTGAAGACCCAGTTCCTAGCTGGGCATGGTAGCTCACATCTCTTCTGCAGTGCTCAGGGTAGAAACAGGAAGGACATAAGTTCAACCCTGATCTACATGAGGCTGTGTCTCTAAAAAACAAACAGAAATGGCCAGTTACTATACCCCTCAGGTTACAGTGTCTGTATCCCCCAGGATATAAAGTTAGTTACTATACCCCAGTTACAGTGTCTGTGTCCCCCAGCTACAGTGTCTGTACCCCCAGTTACAGTGTCCACACTAGCTGAGGCTTTCAGCTATGAAATAGAACCCAGTCATTTTCCCTAAAAACAAAGCTTGGGCTGGGTGGTGGTGCACACCTTTAATCCCAGCATTTGGGAGGCAGAGGCAGGGGGACCTGAGTTCAAGGCCAGCCTGGTCTACAAAGTGAGTTCTAGGACAGCCAGGGCTGTTATACAGAGAAACCCTGTCTTGAAATACAAAAACAAAAAAGCAGAGCTTGGTACCTCAATACACTATGATACATTAAGCTCCCTTAAAGCAAGTCTAGTCTCCAGGGCCACACCCAGCAGCCCTTGGTGCAAGTCTGTCTTGCCATTCTTCCTCTTGGATTCTGCTGTTTTCAGACTTGTTTTAAGTATTTTACTGGTCCAATATTTTTCTCTACATCATGGTGTGAAGAATTTTAAGAAACCCTGGTTCTAAAATTATAAAATCTAAAATGTCGGGGGCAGGACATTGGGCCTCCTATGCCCTGAGCTGACCTCAGGGTGGCAGGAGCTAGGTCTCTGGGGGTCTTGGCCCTGATTCCCCGCCCCCCCCGCCAAGGGTGTGTCCTGGCAGCCTTGCTGGGGGTGGAAGGGGTAATGGATTTTCCAGAAGCTGTGGTTGAGGTTCCAGGAGGGAGGCTGGGTCTGAGCACCAGGGCAGAATAAAGGCAGACAGCCTTCCAGCACAGGGCAGCGCTCCCTTCTCTTGGAGTCTGTTTTCTCATGTGGAAACTGGGGGTGGATGCTGCCCTGTTAGTGAAAAGGCAGAGAGAGGAAGAGGTTCACAACCCTCTGGGCTCCCACTGACCCCACCTCACACTAAGAAAGGGTCCAGGGCCAGGCCAGTCGCTCCCTTAAAACCTAGCTGGCAGCTAGAGAAGCCCCAACACTTTCTCAAGGAAGGTATTTGGCAAGAGGACCGGACACCTCATCAGGGGGCTGGACTCTGCAGCAGGCTCCCCCCTTCTGCTGCTGGGGAACCCTTGCACTGCCCCAGGCAGCTCTGACCACAGCTCTCAGTGTCCTGTACAGGTCCAGCAGAGCCCTAGGGCATAGGCCAGGGTCTGGACTTGCTGTTTACTGGCCCTTTGGGACTCACATCCCTCAAGACACAGGAAGGTGTTCCTGGTATGGGTGAAAATGACCTCTGCCAGGAGTTGCCACACAGGCCAGGCCTTAAGCAAAGTCTGGAAGTTAGTTGAAGTGAAGACATGTGTGGGGTAGCCACATGGGGAGGAACTGTGATTCACAAGAACTGACCCCAAAAGGGGTCCGCGTGCTTGGCTGTTGGCCAGCCCTCATGGGATCACACAGCCAATCACCTGCTGTCAAAACTTGCATGGTGGGTAATAAAGAAAGGGTGTGCGGGCCCTAAGTGACAGGACTCTTTCTTGGGCTCAGCTGCAGTACTTGCCTAGTACCCACAAAACCCTGAGCTCCATTCCTGCGACTGCATAAACTAGGCACACACCCAATATCCCAGCAGAGACAGGAGGAGCAGGGATTCAAGGTCATCCGAGATCTCAAACCAAAATGACCAAAATCACCTTTCTCCCAGGGTCTCACACTCAAGGCTGGGCATTGTGGGGGTCCTCAGGGGCCCCTCCTGTTGACACAACTCAGACAACAGTTTCTTTGGAAAATGGAAGCATGGTCAGCACACTTGTGTTGTAGAGCCTGTCTGCCCGCTGGAGTTGGGAGCAGGTCCAAATTCTACCATGCCCTGACTGCCTGAGGCTAGGAGGGCACCAATGGTGCCTGTAGCCACTGTCGTTGGCCAAGGTGTGGCTGGCCCTCAGCATGAAGGTGCCCAGGCCAGTACAGCAGTCTGTGTTGAGGTCCAAGGCAGTAGTGGTGGTGATGGCTACTGCCTGCTTCGAGAGCTTCCCCAGCAGCACCCTTCCTTGTCCTATAGCTCTGGGCTCCTAGCCCAGGTGTCAGGAGGCCACCAGGCCCAGCCTGCAGCTGTTAGGGAGTCACTGTGTTTTCTGGTCAGGTCAGGGCCTTGGCTTGTTGTCATACCCTTTGCAGTCAGACACCTGACACATGACACACGCCGTGCCCCTTGGGAGTCCCTGAGCTGCTGACACACAGGACCCTGTGTGCCTCCAAACCTTGTTTGGTGGGTTTTGATTTTCCAAGACATGTTGGCTCTGTAGCTCAGGCTGGATATCAGAATTCCCCTGCCTCAGCTGCCTAGTGCTGGGATCACAACCCGCTCAGCTTCAGTCCCAACCAGCCTGCCTCATCCTTTACAGAAGACACACCAGGTTGGGAATAAAGCACTTTTAATTGAGCCCATAGCACCTGACCCCAAGCAGAGGGCATTCCCAGGTAACACCGAATCATCCCCTGCAGCCCTGGGCTTCCACTGCATGGGGACCCAAAGCACCTTTTCCCCACTGGGCCCCCACTCACACCCACCTACTTAGGACTTTATCTCAATAAATATGACCTCAGAACCAAAAGAACCAAAGCTGGGCAGGGAGCCCCACACAGCTCACCAACAGGCTGCAGACCCAGGGTATCTGAAACAAAGGACAGGGGCATGGGAGTGAACCTGCCGCAGCTGGGGTGAAGCACAGGCCCCAGGTGGACAACCACGTCCCCGGCCCTGGCTTCAACCACAGCAGGACATTCTTTCGGGTCACAGAGCCACAGCTGCCTGCCCAAAACTTCCATCAGCACCCGTAGTTTTGGTCTTTACCAAATTCTGGGCAGGAAAGGGGAAACGAGCACCAGAAGCCTGGTGACAAATGGGGCAAGGCTAAAGCAAGGAAGAGGAATGAGGTCGTGGACCAGGTCACTGTCCGGGATGCATGCCTAAGGGGCCAGAATTTCTGGCCTGGGTTTGGGCAACCCGGGAATCGCGGGTGGTCTGGCCCATCTCCCTACGGATGTCACCAAGCGCTGATTCCGGGTTCTCCAGCAGCCGCTGGAAGAGGCTGGGTCTGGAGCTGGGCTCACGGCACTGGAAGGTGACAGCCACGCCCGCATCCGCCTTCATCTCCCGGGAGAAGCCATCGGAAGAGCCGTCGAAGCAGCGGCCGATGGCGATCTCCTTGGCCAGCCGCGGGCTCTGGTCAGTGACCGTATAGACGCCATAGTTGTGGCCCAGAGCGTCGAGCGGAGCGAGCATAGCGAAGGCCGTGGGGTCGTCGTTGGGAGCAGGTGGTGGGTGGCGGGCTAGGTAGTCCTGCAGGAGCGTGTTGACGGCTACGCGGCGGCAGCTGCCCTGCGGGGTCACTGTCACCAGCGTCCTGTCCACCTGGCGCTGGTCAAACAGCATGCCGCCGCACTTGAACTCCACGCAGGCGGCCGAGGCGCCGGGGCGCTCGGGGTGGCGCACGCTGCGGGTGTCACGAAGGCCGTAGAGGCGGTCGCGAGTGGCCGCGTGGGTGCCGCCCGCGTTGTGCGAGCGTACCATGTACTCCTGCAGGCCCTGCAGCCGCACCTTCAGGAAGCACGCGCGGAACTCCTGCGGGTTGGGCCACCAGGCCAGCAGGTCTCCAGTCCATGAGGCGGGCGCTCCCTCCCGGAACGGCACCACGTCATACTCGTACTTGTCCGCCTCCACGCGCGAGAATCGAAAGTGGCTGTCTGTGACCGGCGCGTCCTCGCAGTCGCGCAGACGGCGCCACGGATACACGGGCCCACGCGCCTCGGACTCACGGCCCGCGCGTGGCCGCGCAAGATTCACGCGGAAGCCGGTGCGCTTGAGCGCCGGGTCGTCGTGGTCGGTGCGCTGGTAGCCTAGGCGCTCCAGGAAAGGCTGCGCCACGCCAACGGTGGCCGCGGTCGCGCGTGGCCGAGACGGCGCGGCCTCCAGCTCCTCGCCGCCCAGAGTCGCTGTCACCAAAGCCGTGTAGGCGTCGGGCCGCTCGGCGTCGCAGAAGGCGGGCACGCACGCGCCGTTGGGCCCGGTGACCACGCTGTCGAAGCGGCCCCACGCGCGCGGGTTGCCCGTGAAGCCGGGCGCGGGCTCCAGGTTGAGCAGCGTCACCACCACGCCCTGCACCTGCTCAGCGGGCGCGAAGCGGTCGGTGCCATAGGCGCGGACCTTCACGAAGCAGCGGCGCCGCTCGGGCACGTCCAGGTTGAAGAGGCGGCGCTCGCGCACGGTGAGCGCGCCCACGAGGAAGGCGCGCTCCTCCCTGCGCACGCGCGCCGCCGCCTCCTCACGCCGGAAGCCGCCTCCTCCCTGCTCAGCCCGCTCTTCCTCCCACAGGCCCGTCTCCGGCTCCAGCGACCAGAGTGCCAGAGCCTCCGCGTGGCCGGGCATGCGCACGTGCTCGGCGTCCACGCGCACAGTCGCGCGCGCCGCGTGCAGCTGCTCTGCAGAGCCGGGCGCGCGCAGGTCGACCGCGAACATACCGTAGGTGCGCAGCGGCGCCAGTTCGCCCGAGCTGTCCAGGAAGCGCAGGTCGCTGGACGCCGCGCGCGCCGACGCCAGGTCACGGGGGTCCACGAAGGTGACACGCGCCTCCACCGGCCCGGAGTAGGAACGGCCGTCGGGGTGGCGGAAGGTACCGGGCGGCAAAACCAGCTCACCTAGCGCAGGAGCCGCCGCCTCTTCCGCGCTGCCCAGCGGGATTGCACCGCCGCGCTCCGCGTCCAGCAGCACTGTGGTCGCCTTGCGCAGCGCACGGACTTCGTGGTACACGCCGGCGCCGCGGGGGTCGAAGGGCAGCACGCGAACGCTGTCCACGAACTCGCCACTCGGGTCCACGAAGGTCACCACGAGGCGCTCGGTGGCCGGCAGCACCTCGATGGTGAAGTCGCCCTGGTAGGAGGTGAAGCCGATGGGCGCACGGCCCAGCAGGATGCTGGCGAAGCGCAGGGGCTCCCCCGAGTCCGCAGCCACCACGCGGCCCCTCACCAGCCCCCGTCGGGGCAGGCACTTGCGACAGCCACACTCGGCCACCACCTTCACCGGGAGCACATAGCCGGAGCAGCGGATGTCCCTGCTCTCCAGGCGCAGCACTGAGCAGCAGCGAGCGCCCGCATCCCCACAGCGAGGGCCGGAGCCCACGGGGCCCGGGCAGCGCGTGTCTGTGCACAGGCCCACGTCTAGGTATGCGGGGCCGCCGCCGGGCTGGCCACAGTCGTCGGGAAGCTTGATCAAATGTTCCTGAGGTCGGGGATCGCAGGCCGGCTGGCCGGGAGCTGGGGAGTCCACACACCCGGGTCAAGGGAGGGTAACTGAGGTGAGGGGGTGTGGGCTGGGCTCGGGTGGGGCGGGACCGGGCTGCTCACCGAGTACTGTGAGCTGGGCGGCGCGGGAGCGCACGGCGCCAGCCTCGTTCCAGGCCTTGCAGTGGTAGTCCCCTGCCTGGTCCTCGCGAAGCCCCTGGAGATCCAGGTGCGGCCCAGAACCGTACTGGCGCCGGTCCAGCAGGGTCCCGTTGTGGAACCTGAAGGAGGGAAGCAGTTGGATGACATCGTGGGGATCTTAGGGATGGTGGCCCGACCACCTCTGTCACTAGGAGTGGAGAGAGGCTTCCTGGAGCTCAGCTCCCTGTACCTCTCTGCAGTTGGACAAAGAAGAAACTGAGGCGGCAGGCAGTCTCTCCGAGGAGGTTTATGTTTTGTCGAGACACAGCTAAGTAAGTACCCTAGGCTGACTTTGAACTCTGGATCCTTGAGCCCCTGGTGTGCCCCGCCAAACCTGCTTTGTTTTTTCTTTTTCTGAGACATGGTCCCAGCACTGTGTAACTCACACTACTTAAAGCTCACAACAGTCCTCCTGCCTCAGCGCCTGGATAAAGTATTCATCATCACCACACCTTAGGTTTTAGAGGTACCACAGGGATACAGGAACTCCTACCAACCCAAAGCTTGCTAGTTCCCTCGGTTCATGAAGACACTCACCAGGAATATTTCTTAGGCACGGGGGTCCCCGAAGCCTTGCAGCAGAAGATCACGTGCTGACCTGCCTCTCTCACTCGGGACTCAGGGTGCTTTACCAGGTATGGCTTTCCTGAGGGAATAGGAGTTGGCCAAGTTCATGACCCTGCTATACCCCTTTTCCTCCCTTTCTCTCAGGAACAGTCTGCCTCACCCTGTACTCTCAACAAGTGAGTCACATCTTTTTTTTCCCTTGGCCTGAAACATCCTCCCCTGTCACCCCCATGTTCTTGGCTGTAAGGACACTCACCTAACTCTTTAAGGACGATGGTGACCACGGCTGAGTTGGAGCTGTTGGCATGGGCCTGGGCTGTACCAACTGAGAAGCCATCCATCTGGGCACTGACATTGACCTGACTGCCAGCACAGACTCCAGGAACCCCGAAGATTCCATGGGTGTCACTGGTGGCTACAGTGCCAGGTCGGGCTGGAAGGAAGACCCTGGCTCCTGGTAGTGGTCGCCCAGATGGGGTGACCACTGAGCCCAAGAGGATGTGGTCAGAGCACCCACAGCTGTCAGAGCCACACCCTAGGGGAACATGGGGGGGGATGCAGAGAGAACTCAGTCATTCAACAAACATACCCTCCCCCATCAATTCCCCCCAGGCATCAGTGTGGCTGGACTTGAGTGAGTCTGGAGACAGGAATGAATGGGCACAGCTGGACTAGTTGGAGGAAGCTGGATCCAGAGATGCAGGGAAGAAACTCCAAGGAGGGGACCCAAGAGGTTGATTCACAAAAGATGGCGAGGAGAACTCATCCACAGGAACACCTAGGCAGGGCTGGGAGTGAGGGGCCTTGGACCGCTTCTTTACAAAATGGAAAATTACAGTGGAAACTTGAAGGGAGAGGTGCTGGAGATGGGGTGGGGTCCCCACCCTATGAGGGCTCTGTTGCAGCGGTTACAGACCATGTTTGTGGAATTTCCAGTCCCCTCCTGGCTGGCCCTGGAAGGGCCTGGGCATTGTGTCTGCCAAGGTGTGAGCACGTGTCTGCGTGGGCGAGCAGGGCAAGCAGAGGCTGAATGCTACATGTGTTCACTCAGTATGCAACTGGCTTGCGTCTGCACACAGGGCTACCTTTGTGTGTGCACTAGAGGAAATGGCCCTCAAGTCTGGCCATGCCTGCCTGGCATCCACCGACCTTTTGCATAGTCACTTTCCCTTGCACTTAGGATTCTACGCCCAGTAAAATAGCATCCAGATGTGCGCAGTCACGGCCCATCGTACCAAGGAGGGAACAGGCTTCCAATATTGGACCCTTCTAGACCCCGACCTATGTCCCAAGTTCCTCCCTTTACTGGCCTGGCCTCTTCTGGCCCTGCGCCTTCAACTAATCCTGCCCTCTGGGCTCCTCTTTATGTAGGACCGCACCCCTGACCGTCCCTCTTCAGGACCCGTCCCCTACCTGGGCACCTGAACCTCATGCACTTCTGCGCCTCCTGGGGGCTCCCAGGACACGTATCCCCAGAAGAGCTTTGACAGCTACGGCTGCGCAGGCGACGGCCTGAACCGCAGCTCTTGGAGCAGAGACCCCACGCGCCCCATGCGCCCCACGCGGCCTCTGCGAAGCAAAGAGGAAGATGAGGAGCTGTCAGCCCCTACAGAGGGCTCTCTGGACTAAGCGGGTCCGGTTCCCTGGCATACACGCACCCTGACTTCAGTGTCACAGAAGCAGACAGTAGTCCTGCAGAACACACCTCGGCTCCCTGCCAGGTGCACTCCTGGTTAGCCCTCCTGTTCCCCATCGGTCTTGAATATGGGGGGGGGGCTCAAGCCATCCCCCAGCACTGAGCTATTCAGGATGGATCGTTGGGGTTCTGGCACGTCGATACACTACCACCTGGGCCCAGCTTCGCCCCCTCAAACCAATGCCCGCAGGGTGGTGGGTGTGTCTCATCGAAGCCACGACCCCACCTTGATGAAAGCCCAGGCCCAGCTCTCACCGATCTTGCTCCTCAGGGTCACACTTTCTATTTCCCCGCCTGCCCAGGAAGGACTGTCTTACCCACTGGGCAGAGGAAGCGCACGTGGTAGTTGGAGCAGCGGCGGCCTCGGGGCTGCTCTCGATTGAGACACCAGAAACCGCGTGCCGGGTTGGCGTGCACACGCTCGCCCATGGAGGCCGGTAGCGCCCAGTCTGTGGTGCGCGCCTCCAGCGCCAGCGGCCGCGGGCACACGCGCGCGGGACCGTAGTAGAAGCGGATGGCGGCCAGGCTCTCGAAGTCGCCATCTCCTCCTGGGTGGTCTACGTTGAACCACGACGTCCACTCGCTGGCCTCTGCGGGCACCGCGTGTTGAGCCCGGGTCCCCACCTCCCGTCAGTCCCTCCAGCTTGGGGGCCTTGGGGTCAGGGTCTCCAGAAGCTGCGATGTCCAGGGACTACTCTCCCCACCCTCCGCCATATCTCCACCAGGCCCAGGTCACACAACTCGGTCACAGAGGGGACTTACCCTCCCAGTCCTCCAGGGCTGGCGAGGGCTGGCCGGGGTCTGGCGGCCATCCTACAAGATCCCTGGTGGCTGCAGTGCGCTCCTTGGTGGGGTTAGCATCTGTAAGAGTGCAAGGTGGGGACCGCTGGGACCCCCTTCTGGTGCAACAGGGGGACCATAACCACTACATTTCACGGGATAGAAAACAGCTCTAGCCGTGGGGTCTGCAGCGCTATGCCCTCGGCTGTTAGTCCCATTACTAGCAATGGACCCTGAAACCCTGTCATTCAGGCTCAAGTGTTCATCAAACACAAGCTTAGTCGCGTGCATTCGGCTGTGCCTCTGCCTGCAGACCGCTGCGTTCTCTTCTTGGAAGTTTCTCTTGCTCTACCTACTCTCCCCGGTCTTTCTAGATGGGGTTCAAGGTATTAACAGAGAAGTCTTTGGCTTCTCTGGCCTCCAACTTTCCAAGATGGATTATGAGGGGTTCAGGCAAACCCCTTCTTCCCTGGAGCCTCAGTCTTCTGAGATGGGCCTGTTACCAGCTACGCGGAGGGACAGCTCCGATCCATGGTCAACTTCTGGCCTGGTGTTCTATCCCCGGAGAGGATGGAAAGAGGTCTCTTTTGGTCGCTCTGCTCTATGTGAAGCTCGTGAGGTGACCCACCTACCCACTCTGATGCGCACACAGCGATCAGCCTCCCGGCCCCAGGGCATCTCACCTCTCGTTCCCACTAGGTGCGTGGCTGCGATACAGAGACAGAGCAAGGGCAGCAGTGGTGCCATCGCCCGGTCGCAGCGCCTCGGCAAAGTGCTCTGATCCGACTGGAGCGGGTGTGGCGCCTGCCAGGGACTGATGGAGGCGGGACGCGGCCGCAAGCCACGCCCCTGTAAACCACTCTAGGTTGCCCTTTCTCGAGGCCTCCGGCGATGCCTCGTTCTCAGACTGCATCCCACGTTCCTCCTCCGCCTTCTCCAACTAGATCCCGCGTCGCGTGGGAGGCGCCATTTGGTCTTAAACTTGAAACTGCTGGACACTTCGGCGGCTGGAAGTTATCTATCGTGTTTAACTTCGGTCTTAACTCTAGGAGACTCCCGACAGCCGGAAGTCCCACCCGGGTCAACCCTCTATTCTAGGAAGCTCCACTGCGCAACTCGTCTCCTCAAGCTGCGAGGGAAGTTCCTTCTCCTTTCGCCCACCCCCTTGATCTGGCGCACAAAGGAGGCGGAGGGAGAGGTGGTGGAGATGTTTATTGGTGCTGGTCACAGCGCGGCCACGCAGTCGGTGCCAGTATATTTTGGCAGGCGCAGGCCAAACTTGCGGCGCACGTCGTCGGGCACGAACCTGCCGACCACAAAGTGGTGGCGCCCGGAGAAGCGACTCGCGCAGCTCTTGGGCGCAGCGAAGGACACTAGCACGTCGGGCTGCACCTCATCCTTTGCGTCGCCGCCAGCCTCGGTGTCCCAGCCTGAGGGCGGAAGATGGGGAGCTGGGAGGACTGCGGTTCTCGGACAGGGTCTCCCTCCAGGTTCCGCGCCTCAACCTCCGACGTGGGTAGCGACCTTCTGACGGCAGAACCGCCTCCACCCACCGTCCCTTGGCAAAACTCAGCCTCTGCCTTCTGATCCGTGCCCCAGCAGACAGAAGCCGTCTTGCTCAGACCAGACAGACCTTCCTCACCCCCAACCCTCCACCCCGACCTCAGACCAGGTTCCCACCTGTGACCTGAGACCTCCTCCTTCAGAACTGTGCCCTTACTTCCCCCACCGGATTTCATGTCTTCCTGGCCCTCTGGCCCATCCCAAACCATCCAGGAGTCTTTGTCAACCCTGTCCGAGGACAAGCACCTCGGACTTCCCTCCTGCCTCAGGCATTAACCATAAGCCGCCTGCTCCTCTAACAAGAGGCTTCTAACTGCAGGGTCCCTCTTTTTTCGGGTCCACCTGCAGCCTATCCCCTCTTCCCAGACTAGATATGCCTCGGCCTTGATCTGGAATGGTTCTGGGACCCTCAAACTGGGGACACTACCACGCAGCCCCCAAAGAGGAAGGAAAGCTGTTTGTCCCTGGCAGGCGTGGCCTCTGAGGACTGAGCTCACGTCTGCCCTGCAGCAGGGGCAACGGTGGGTGGTGCCCGTTTAGCTGGGCACCTGGACCAAGAGGACATTGGGTCACTTGGGGCAGCCACTTGTAACTTCCCCATCCTGAGAACGGGTGTGAAACAGGATGAGGGCAGACGCGGAAATTGAGGTTGAATGAGAAACCAAGGCTGGGGGTGAGGGGTGTAAAAGGGAGACACTGAGGCTGGAAAAGGTGGACAGAGAAAACAGACTGGGGTGATCAGACTGCTGCTAGGTGGCATGCCTGAGGGGACGTCCAGGCTCACGAGCGGGATGGAGAGCCGCTTCAGAGTGGCCAGCGCGCGCGCGCAGGGCCCACCCGCCTCCGCCGGCCTCACTCCTGGGCCTAGCACTGCGTCCACCACCAGCCCGTAGGCGTCATCGATGAGCCGCACCTGTAGGGGGTGGGGGGGCGGTGTGAGGGGCCGGATTGGGGACTGGTCAGGGCGGGGGTCAGGGTAGGCTCAGCTGACCTCGGCGGGCAGAAAGGACAGGAAGGGAATGTCCATCTTCTCGCATTGCGTGGTCAGGTCGCAGAGCAGAGCGTCGGCCGAACGCGCCGGGCAGAAGATGCTGGGCTGGTAGTCCTGGGGGAACCCGGGTCTGGTGATGGCGGCAGCAGGAGAGAGACCACCCCAGTTCTTGTCCCCGGCGGAACCCCAACCCAGCCCTGTTCTCCGCCATAGGACCCTGCTACTCACGAACACCCGCAGGTGCCGGGCACACGCTAGCCCCACAGCGCCGTTCTGCTCCGGGCCGCACACGACCAGTACCGTCCTCTGCTTGCGCGACAGCGAGGACAAAGGGAATGCCTGCGACGCAGCGGAGGGACAGAGTGGTGGTCTGCATGCAGGCCCGGTGTGCTCTGTTCACTCCATGCACTTTGGACACAATCCCTACTTTCCTGGCGCAGTTATAAATTACACTGAAAAGTGGGGTTAACCCGGAGGAAGGTCCGCAATTGGACAAGTGTGGCGCCTAGACCATCTGTCTGCCCCGCTCCTGCCTTTACTATTTCCTATTTGTTTGCCTTCTATTTCAGAAGCTCAGTCTATCTACATGTTTTGTTTTGGTTTCTGTTATTGTTTGAGAGGTTCTCGCTCAGGCTGCCCTTGGACTTGCAGCAATCCTCCTGCCTCAGGAGCTGCTGGACTGGTAGTTGTAAGCCACCACGAGGACAGTCTGGGCTACCGAAGAGGGTCAGTGAGGTGGCTCAGCAGGTAAAGGAGTTTCTTTCTTGAGACTCACATGGTGGAAGAACATTAGCGCCCACAAACTGTCTTCCCTGCTCCACATGCTCACGCTCACACGGGGGAGGGGTAATAAATGTAATTAAAAGTTTTTAAAGGAGGAGAGACGAGACCAGGCAGAGAGGGGCTTCAGCATTTATAACCTCTATGAACTGCCTGTTCAATGGGCCTCAAAGCCAGACTCTCCTGTCATATTGGGGCACCTATGGGGTAAAGATTTACCTGAGTACTGCTCCAGACCTCACCTGACCACCCTGCCCATCCGGACCTGCTTCCTTGTGGGGACATTAAGGGGTACTCAGATGGTAGGTAGGTTGTTATAGGTCGCACTTTTTGGGGACCCAGGCCCCATCTGAGTCTCTGAGGACCCCACTTCTGCCTTGTCTGGCAGTGAGCCTGAAAACGAAGCTTTGTACTTCAGCTTTCCCACCCAAACGATGGGTTGAAGTAGCCCCGAGCAACGGGGGCTAGTACCTTGGTCACAGCCACCGCACTGCCTTGCCCGCATAGTTCCACCAGCTGCTGCCGCCCGAAGCGGTACTCGTCCAGCAGCTCCCACTCCAGGGCGGCCGCCTCCGAGATGCTGCGGGCAGAGTCGAGCAACACGCTCAGAGGCACAGAAAGGGTGCAGAGACTCGAGGATGGCTGCCCACATCCGACGGAAGGCTCTGGCCTCGTCCTTACCCACGAGGAGTCTCAGGGGCCATCATCTCTTGCCCTGTTTCCCTATCCCACAAGCTTGGTTTGAAATGGCAGCCGCAGCCTGAGGCACGCGCGTCCTCTGGTGGTGAAAGACGCACAGGTGGCTCAGCATTTTTTTTTGGGGGGGGGGGTTTGAGACAGGGTTTCTCTGTGGCTTTGGAGCCTGTCCTGGAACTAGCTCTTGTAGACCAGGCTGGTCTCGAACTCACAAAGATCCGCCTGCCTCTGCCTCCCGAGTGCTGGGATTAAAGACGTGCGCCACCACCGCCCGGCCCAG
>JAQHUG010000550.1:209063-245550 GCA_028555095.1 Dicrostonyx torquatus | reverse complement strand
CCTGAGTTCAATTCCCAGCAACCACATGGTGGCTCACAACCATCTGTAATGAGGTCTGGTGCCCTCTTCTGGCCTGCAGGCATACACACAGAATATTGTATACATAATAAATAAATATTAAAAAAAAAGATATCTGAGCCTGGCTTTGTAGCCCACACCCTTAATCCTAGCACCCAGGAGGCAGGGGCTGGCAGATTTGTGTGAGTTTAAGACCAGCCTTTGCTCCAGGCCAATCAGGGCTACATAGTGAGACCCTATCCTTGTTTATTTTTTTGAGACAGTTTCTCTGTGTAGCCCTAGCTATCCTGGAACTCACTCTGTAGGCTAGGCCTTGAACTCAGAGATCTACCTGCCTCTCTTGCCTCCTGAGTGCTGGAATTAAAGGTGTATGCCACCAATAATGGACATGAGACCCTATCTTAAAGAAAAAAAAGGAAGATTATCTGGGCCAAATTGGCTAAGAGCTGTCTCCAGCTACCTCTAACAAAACTGAAGGCAAGAAGAGATTACATAATTCACAAGTCTGTGTTCAAAAGTCATTAGCAATTTAATGTTGCATGTGTGAACATCTGTCAGCCATGTGTGAGGTCCCACATTCTACACCTAGCACTAGAAAAAATTTTTAGAAAGCAATGGCATTGCTAAGCATGTCTGATCATGGGAACGAGGACAGAAGCTGGGGGCCTCCCCTTGCAGGCAGGGCAGGTGAGCTGGCAAGACAGACACTCTGGACTAGAGAACCAGGGCTGGGGTAGCACAGGGCCTGCTTGGTGCCATCAGTCCTCTCCCTTGCCTTTCCAGCTGTGCCTATTGGCCAGCAGTCACTGCCAAGAGATGACAGCAAGCAGGGCATCCTGGAGGAAGGGAGGCGTTCCAGGGGAGGGAAAAGCAAGAAGTTAGAGCACTGGAACAAGAAGGATGTGTGGGTACAGGACAGACAGGGCTCAGTGCCACACACCTTCAATCCCAGCACTCAGAGGCAGAGGCAGGCGGATCTCTGAGTTACAGGCCAGCCTGGGCTACAGAGAGACCAACCATCCACCACTACCCCCATGTAAAAAGGCAAACAAAGCGCACTGTGAGAAAGATATGGGAACACAGGTGCAGGGTAGAAACCCTGGAAAGGAGGGTGTGGTGCCCCAGTTAGATGAAGGGGCCTGGGCTACTTGCCCAGCTGCTGGGACAACACAGTCAGTGTGCACTCAATGTGCACATGGGTGACGCAGGACCATCACAAGTCCTGAGCCAACTGGTCTGCTTGGTGAAATTCTGTCTCAAAAAACAAGTTTGTGGGGTTGAAAGATGGATCAGTGTACTCTCTTGCAGGGACTGAGTTAAGCTCCCAGCACCCACACCAAGCAGTTCACAACCACCTGCAATTGTCACCTCCACAGGCACCAGCGCACACAGGGCACAATGAAGAGATGCCTTCAGTTGGTAAATTGCTTGCCTTGCAAGCATGATGACCTTAGTTTAATTCTCAGAACCCATGGAAAAACAAAACAAAACAAAAAAAAAAAAACCCAGCTGGGTGCAGTCAGTGTGCCTGTGACGCAAGCACTGGCCAGGCACAGACAGGAGGATGTGTGGGGCTCACTCACTGGCCAGCCAGTCTGAAATCAGTCAAGTTTAGGTTCAGTGAGAGACTCTGTCAAAATCAGGTCGAGAAACACCTGATGTGGACCTCTAGTCTCCAATGGCAAGCACACACATCACTGTGCAGAGACTTAGTCCCCACCAATGTCTGACAGCCATGGCTGCCTCTGCAGGGGGTTGGTGGTGATGGTCTCCTCCCGACAGTGGGCAATCCCAGGGAATAACCCAACCAAGGGGCAGCAGCTAACTCTGGTGGACAGAGTGGACAAGAGCTCACGGGACCAGCAGGGAAGCCCATCCGCTATTTGGAGACTGTTACAAGGGATGTCTCCCCCCGACCCCATCAATGCTGCTCCTAAGACAAAGACAGCAAGGCTAGGGTCTCTTTTCAGGCCCAGTACTGAGGTCTAAAAAGGGAACTAGGTCTGACAACCCACATCACTTCTAGAAGGGCAAGGAACCCATCAGTCAGGGCACCACAGGTGCTCTCCCCAACACCTGTACCCATCACCGTTGCTCACCTTGTGGCCTGCACACACCATCTCGTGCACACACCGTCTCTGTGCCCTAAAATGAACCAGTGTCATAACCCATAATCTCCACCCCAAGCATTCTTGGCTTCCAGTGGCAGTTGATATTGAAAGTCTCTGTGGAACTCCAAGTCCCTCAGGATAACTGCACAGACAGTGAGGGTAACTGAGGGTCGGCTTGCCTGGAATGCGGTTTCCCTGGCAACTCAGCTACTGCTGCACCCTCAAGCTCCCAGCAGACCCTAGGACCCATCCCAGCCATTCCCCTGCCTTTACCCTGTCACCTGCTGACCTGAGAAAGCACCTCTCCTCTGGCGCCTCTCCCTGGCCTTTGTCGCTGCAGGCACTGCTGTTCATGGTCACACAGGCAAGCTAGCTCCCCGCTGCCTTTTAAGCAAAGCCCCGTGGGCGGAGCCCTGTGGCTGAGAGCCTGCTTGAGAGGCACTGCACGCAGCTATTGGCCAAAGCACAGGGATGACTTAACCCTGAGGAGTCCGGGTAGCAGATAGAGTCACATGACGGCGTTTACTTGACTATTCTTTATTGTGAGTGTCGGCTCGGACCCGACCCTACGTGTACCAGGTGAAGCCGAAGTTGGCGTTGTTCAACTCCTCCTTGGGGCGCAACCCATACAACTCGCCAGGGAGAGGCGGCACCCAGCGAGTGGTGTGGAACACAGATTCACCCACCTGTGGGCAGGGGCGGGGTCAGTCCTTATCAGTCTCAGCTGGCCACACCACGCCACTCTACCCCACCCTACCCCAACCCAGAACTTACCTTCCAGTCAGGCACGTCTTTCATGATGATGGCCTCCTCCTCCAGGTTCTCCCGAAGAAGCTGCAGGGTCCTGTGGCCATAAGGCAAGGCTGAAATCAGACCCACAGGGCAACCACCCTGTTCCTTCCTTGACCCAGAGCCCCTCCCAACCTGACCTACCTCCGGTCCATTTCTGCCTGGAAGAGCGGCATGAGAGCAATCCGGGCCTCCAAATCCTCAATCTGCAGGCGCCTGTGAAACCACCACACCACTCAGGGTCAAAGGGAGTGTGGGACACAGACATGACAGGGTCACAGAGCGCTGGTGGGGGTGGGGCAAGGCTAGCCACCTGAGTTGGGACAGGAAGGCAAGTCTGCAGCTGGCACAGACTACAGCAGCCACAAAAGTGTTGGCTTCACACTTTCCTTTCAAATGAACTTTTTATCCTAAAAATAGCCACTTTTTGTCTGATGATCTGGGTGAAGAGGGCACACTCATCACCAGGCTCAGGCCTTACAAACCAATTTCCCTTTGTTCTCAAAATAGCAGGTTTCCCCACAACTATTACCCCCACAGGGAGTCAGGAGCCTCTCAGCTTCAGAGGCTGGGGAAGCAACGCAGTGATGTGGCCCAGGAAGAAGTCTCTGGTGGTGTTCTGTCCAGTGACACCCCTCATCATTCATGGTCCTAGTCTCTCTGGCCTCCAGGGGACCTGCCTCCCATGGCCTGGTGATCACACACGGTGCCAGCTAGGAGACCCCAAATCCCAGGTGGACCTACTGTTTATGCTAACCTGGTCTGGGAACAGCTGAAGGCTGATCACCAGCTCTTCGTTTTAGGTCAGGAAGTGAGGGTAGGATCCAAACTTCCAGGCCCTGGACAACCAGCCAGCCAAAGACACCATCACCCTCACGGAAGCCCTGGTGGTGAGCAGGGTCCTACCTGCGCTCCCGGTTCCACTTCATTACTCTCCAGTATCCGAAGAGCAAGGCCCCTATGCCCACTGCGAACATGCTGTAGCCTGCAAGAGAAGGAGGCTTCCTGCTCAGCATGGACTCCCCAACTCAGCAACACTGGCTCTCCCCTCCTCCGCAGGTAGCCTGTCCTTCCTCAGCCCCTTCCCCATGACAGTCTCTAATGCTCATGCTCTGGGCAGGGTATTAGGCAGTCCGAGCTGCCACCCTTTCTGGAAGGTACAGGACACAGGGACACAGGAGAGCCCCAGGGTCTCAACACATAGGTCACGACCCCTTGGGGGTTTAAACAACCTTTTTACAGGGTCACATATCAGATATCATTTACATTATGCTTCATAACCATAGCAAAATCAGTTATGAAGTAGCAATGACGATAATTTTATAGGCTGGGGTCATGTGAGGAACTATATTTTTTGATATTTTTGTTTTTTGAGATAGGGTTTCTCTTTGTAGCCCTGGCTGTCCTACAACTTGCTTTGTAGACCAGGCTGGCCTTGAACTCACAGAGATCCACCTGTTTCTGCCTCCAAGTGCTGGGATTAAAGGCATGTGCCACCACCACCCAGTGAGGAATTATATTAAAGGGTCGTAGCATTAGGAAGATTGAGAACCACTGATTCAGGTGTAGTGGCACACACCTTTTTTTTTTTTTTTTTTTTTTTTTTTGGTTTTTCGAGACAGGGTTTCTCTGCAGCTTTGGAGTCAGTCCTGGAACTAGCTCTTGTAGACCAGGCTGGTCTCGAACTCACAAAGATCTGCCAGCCTCTGCCTCCCAAGTGCTGGGATTAAAGAGGCATGCGCCACTACCGCCCGGCCCTTTTTTTTCTTTATTGATATTTATTGAGCTCTACATTTTTTTCTGCTCCCCTCCCTGCCTCTCCCCTCCCCCAATGTCCCTATGCTCCCAATTTACTCAGGAGATCTTGTCTTTTTATACTTTCCCATGTACATTAGGTCTATGTAAGTCTCTCTTAGTGTCCTCATTGTTGTCTAAGTTCTCTGGGATTGTGGTTTGTAGGCTGGCTTCCTTTGCTTTATGTTTAAAAACCACCTATGAGTGGGTACATGTGATAACTGTCTTTCTGTGTCTGGGTTACCTCACTCAAAATAATGTTTTCTAGCTCCATCCATTTCCTGCAAAATTCAAGCTGTCTTTTTTTTCTGCTGTGTAGTACTCCATTGTGTAAATGTACCACATTTTCTTTATCCATTCTTCGGTCAAGGGACATTTAGGTTGTTTCCAGGTTCTGGCTATGACAAACAAAGCTGCTATGAACATAGTTGAGCACATATCCTTGTGGCACGATTGAGCATCCTTTGGATATATACCTAAAAGTGGTATTATTGGGTCTTGAGGAAGGTTGTTTCCTAATTTTCTAAGAAATCTCCACACTGACATCTAAAGAGGTTGTACCAGCTTGCATTCCCACCAGCAATGCAGAAGTGTTCCCTTTTCCCCACAACCTCTCCAGCATAAGTTGACATCAGTGTTTTTGATCTTGGCCATTCTTAGAGGTGTAAGATGAAATCTCAGAGATGTTTTGATTTGCATTTCTCTGGTGACTAAGGATGTTGAACATTTCCTTAAGTGTCTTTCAGCCATTTTAGATTCCTCTGTTGAGAGTTCTCTGTTTAGGTCTTTACTCCATTTTTTTATTGGATTATGTGATCTTTTGGTGTCCAATTTCTTGAGTTCTTTGTATATTTTGGAGATCAGCCCTCTGTCTGATGTGGGGTTAGTGAAGATCTTTTCCCATTCTGTAGGCTGTCGTTGTGTCTTGTTGACCGTGTCCTTTGCTTTACAGAAGCTTTTCAGTTTCAGGAGGTCCCATTTATCAATTGTTTCTCTCAGTGTCTGTGCTGCTGGGTTTCTATTTAGGAAGTGGTTTCCTGTGCCAATGTGTTCGAGTGTACTTCCCACTTTCTCTTCTATAAGGTTCAGTGTGGCTGGCTTTATGTTGAGGTCTTTGATCCATTTGGATTTGATTTTTGTGCATGGTGATAGATATGGGTCAATTTTTATTTTTCTACATGTTGATATCCACTTCTGCCAGCACCACTTGTTAAATATGCTTACTTTTTTCCATTTGATATATTTTGCTTCTTTATCAAATATCAGGTGTTCGAAGATGGGCACACACCTTTAATCCCAGCACTTGAGACACATGCAGACTGATCCCTGTGAGTTTGAGGCCAGCCTGGCCTACAGAGTTCCAGGACAGCCAGGACCACAGAGAGAAACCCTGTCTTGGGGGGAAACACAACAAACGACGACGACAACAAAATAGAAGCCACCCTTAAAGGGCTCTGACACCACCAACATAGGCTGGAAGTGTGGGCACTACCGGTTCAGCAGGTTAGGTCACCTGCCCTATACCCAGGGGAGACAGGTGCCACCATAAATAATTACTGAAGATCAGCAGGGGCAGCTCCAATCCTGACTGGCAGGACAAGCTCCAGAGGTCATCACCAATGACTACAGAGGGCATGGAGAAGGTTGGGACACAGGGTGGTAGAACATGTTATGGGGTGCAGCCTGAATGGACCCTCAGCTAGGTCAGGATCTAAATATTTCCCACCCACTCAGTTCAGACTAAGACTCTGAGGCCAGGCCCTCCAACCATGGACTCCAGGATGGCTGGGTCCCCGGTCCAGGGGTAGAAGCTCTCTGTGGAAGCCTTAGGTGTTCAAGACCATCTCTGGCCAGCTGACTGCAGGCACAGTCAGCCCTCACCAAACTGGGAGGTGTCTGCACCAGAGCTGTACCCTCATTTGCAACAGCTAAGAGAGCTCCAGGGGCCCCCAAATCTGACCAGAGCGTCTCTGCAATTTCCCAGAAAAACAAACAGGTCCTTGTGGAGAGCCTCAAGTGCGGACATCCAAGTGTGGTCCCACTGTGTCTAGAGGGAGAGGCCAGCGAGGAGGGGCCGCAAGCTGACCCCCAGTCTTCAGCTGCGCCTGGCTGGCTACAGTAATCACTGGGGTGGCCTACATTTCAGGAGGTGCCATGGGGAGAGGGAAGCAGGTGCAAAACTCACACCACACCCTCCACTTCAGTCCCCCAAGTAGCTGAAGTTGTAGGAGGTACTGCCACCTTGTGTCATTCGTCCTGAATCAATGAACTTGAGAGCGGGTAGCAGTGCTCCCCCAAACAGTGTAGATCCAACGTAATGGCTATCAGAACCTCGACCCTTCACCCTTTGCAGAAACCCACAGTCAGGTCAGGAAGTTTATGCAGAAGTGCCCTGGGCAGTAATGGCTGCTTTCAGGAGCTGCTGAAGAATTCAAAAGTGACAGCTCCCAACTCACCAGGCAGCTGTGTGCACAAAGACAGTCACGTTTGCAGCAGGACAGAATCAAACACCCTGTTCCACAAATAAACCCCCACCTTTTACGGCTTTGGACAAATTTGGCCCAGTAATTTAACAGGGGAGAGGAGTCTGCTCAGCACGCGAGCACTGGCCACACAGGGATGCACAGTGGCCCTACTCACCTGGGGTAAAAATTCAGTTCCCAGTGGATAGAGGCCTGAAGGCAAGAGCTGAAGATGTCCCAGGCTGAACTCAGTGCCTAACATGCTGAACTCCTGGGTTCCATCCCTAACAGTATAAACCAGAAATGGTGACGCATGTCTGTGACCTCACCACTTACAAAGTAGAGGCAGGAAATCAAGAATTTAAAGTCATCCTTGGCTACATAGGGAGTTTGGGGCCAGCTGAAGCTACATGAGAACCCATCTCAAAAAAAAAAAAAAATAGCTGGGCAGCAGCGTAAACTTGGGAGGCAGAGGCAGGTAGATCTCTGAGTTTGAGGCCAGCCTGGTCTACAGAGTGAGTTCCAGGACAGCCAGGGCTACACAGAGAGACTGTGTCTCAAAGATCAAAAGAGAAGAAAGAAGATCTCAAGTGTCCTGTGCTTTCCTATGACGTCACACTCAGGAGCAGGGATGAGAGGACCCTGGCTACAGCCAGCGCTACACAGTAAGACCCTGGTTCAGACAAAGAAGACTCGCACAGCATGGTGCCTCACCAAAACAGTGACTATATAAATATCCTCTAGGAGAACACAGTAGGGATCCTTAAGTAAGAGAAACTGTGCTCTAAGTGACACTATTAGCTGAACAGGCCATGGGGAAGAAAAATATCTGCAGAGCTGAGTATCTGATAATGACACAGCACCCAAAATACAGTCAAGTCATCAATAACAAAAATCATATAAGCTGCCTGGTGCTAGGTGTAGTGGCACACGCCTTTAATCCCAGCATTCAGGTAGCAGAGGCAGGGGAATCTCTGAGTTCAAAGCCAGCCTGGATTACACCCCAAAACTATTTCAAAAACCAAAAATAACAACAATTATTCCAGGGCTGAGCACGGTGTAAGGTGTGCTGGCGATGCCGTGTCCAGCTGAGGAGAACAGCCGCTCTGAAACCAGCCTGGAAGATGCCAGCTTGGGGTCTGCATACAGAGAGCTTCCTCCTGGCTTCCCCAGGGTACAGCAGGGGACCGGGAGCAGTGTAGGGTAGGAATGCTGACATGCGTGTCCCACCCGCTAGTTTAGGACACTGGACGTGCAGATATGAACGAATACTGGACTGTCACTGCCACTGTCCTCGCCCATCTGCAGCCGGGGGGGTGGGGGGGAGCGGGTCTGCACAGAGCAGGGTCAGGGCTTCAGTGTGCCATCCCACCACTCAGGAGGTTGATAATGAGGTAGGAAGACCAGCTTGGGCTATGAAACAAAAAAACAAAACCTTGTCAGGACTGGACCCATGACTGGGTCTAACAGTGTTTGTTGCTCTCCAAAGAACCAGAGGTCTGTTTGCAAAGCCCACACTGGGTGCCTAGAACTCCAGCCCCAGGAGATCTGACACAACCTTCCGGCCTCCATGAGCACCGCTTTCACATGCAGATGCACACGCACACACAGTTGTGATCTTCGTCAGGCATGGTGGTGCACTCCTTCAATCCCAGCACTTGGGAGACAGAGTCCGGCAGATTCAGTTTGAAGCTATCCTCATCTACATAGAAAGCTTCAGGCCAATCAGGACTACATAGTGAGACCCTGTCTCTAAATAAATAAGTCTTAGAAAACAAAATGAATGAGTGTTTCAGGACAACAACAACGGACAGGAAAGGTGCAGGGCAATAGGGCCAACACAGCTGTGTCATGATCTCAAGACCAGGGGAAAGCACATGGTGACTTTAAGGTGAAAGGAAGGGCAGGTGGCTCAGCTGGCAGAGTGCTCGCCTAACAGGCACAGACCCTGGGTTCCACAGCCAGCACCACAGAAGCCAGACTTAGTGACACACACCTGCCACCGCAGCACTCAGGTGGTGGGAGCAGGACCAGTCCAGAGTCACCCTAAGCTACAGAGAATTTCAAGGGCTACAATTGCTTTGTCTCTAAACAAACTCAGGAATACATAAAGACTAAAAATAAATAATCAATGTTGACTTGAGCAGTCCACCAGCCTAGTCTTAGGTGTCCTGTGAGCAGATGCTATTTAGGGTCATGGGCTTGGGTGTGTTACACCTTAGAAAGAGATAAAAAAAAAAAAGAGGAGCTGCTCAGCTGGTAAACATGCCTGCTACAGAAACCTGGTGATCTGAGTTTAATTCCTGGAACCCACATAGAGATAGAAGAAAACTGACTTAACAAAGTCATCCTCAGACCTTCACACTCCCAAACTCCCCATACACATGCATGCACAATAATAAATATTAAAAAAACAGAGCTGGGTGGTGGTGCACACACCTTTAGTCCAGCACTCTGGGGAGACAGGGGCAGGCGGATCTATGAGCTCCAGACAGCCAGGGCCTACACAGAGAAACCCTCTCTGGAAAAACAAGCACGCAGCACTTGCTGCTCTTCAGTCCACAGCACCCACATGGTAGCTCACAACCATCTGGAACTTCACTGCCAGGGCATCTGATGCCCTTTTCTGGCTTGCACAGTCCTGGAACTCACTTTGTAGCCCAGATTGGTCTTGAATTCAGAGACCAGCCTGCCTCTGCCTCCCAGGTAATATAATTAAGGGTGTGTATCACCATAGCCCAGCTTGTATTTGGATTTTTTGAAATATAGTCCTGACTGTCCTAACTCTCCACATAGCCTAGGCTAGCCTTGAACTTGTCATGATCCCATCTTTGCTTCTCATGCGCTGGATCACAGGTGAACCAACACATAGGGCCTGAAGGTTTGGCTTTTTAATTGAGGCATAGTTTGCATAATATGCACAGTAAAAGTCTACTGAATTCAAATCTAAATTTGTAGAGGGTGGGAGTTACCAAACTCAGTCCTCTGGAAGTGCTCCTAACCACTGAGCCATCTCTCCAGTCCCTAAGTTCATTACTTTCTTTCTTTTAGAGGGAGACATCATGTAGCCCAGGATGACCCTAAACTCCCGATCCTTGTGCCTCAGCCTCCTAAGTGCTGGGATGATGGATGTCCACCACTCAGTGCTGTTTGTGCAGTGCTAAAGGTGGGACCCGGGACTCTGAAATGCTAGGCAGGCACTAGACCAATTGGGCTTCTAACTACTCTATTTTTGTAACTCGAGCACTGAGGGTGGGACCTTAATGTTCTCCAGATTCTTTCCCTTTTGAAATCAATTTTTAAAAATTCTAAATGTTACTTAAAACACTTTAAAGTTTTAAGGATGCAGCTCAGTATGGTGGGCACATGCCTGTCATCCTGGCACTAAGGAGCAGGAGCAGAGGTAGACAACCGGGAGTTCCAGACTGGCCTGGGTTCTATGCTAGGGTATAATCAACACACATAGAACCCCCTGCCTTGGGTGGACCTGCCTGCCATCCCAGAATTCGACTTTGTGGCCAGCTTGGGCTAACTGCAAAATAAAAAAAGAAGAAAAAAAAAAAAAGGAAGGAAGGAAAAGAAGACTGAGCATAATGGTGCACACCTATCAGGCACCCTGGGGAAGTGACGGCAAAGAGATCAGAAGTTATAGGCCAACCTAAAACGAAACAAAGTCTCCAAGTTTCGGGTTTGAGTTTCTCGCAGGTTTAATATCCTAAACTGTGGAAGCCGACTGGAAAATTGGGCAAATGAACAGTCTCGCTCCACGGGACTCCAACCGCGCCTCTCTCACTGCGTAAACTGAGCCTTGCGGGCTCCCCGCTCCCGCCCAGCCGCATGACCGAGGCCCGGCCTCCGATCTCGAACCGGACGACACTGACCCGACAGTCCCCGGCGAGGGAGGTTCCGCTTGTAGTCGACAGGACCGTAGCCCCCTGGTGGGGGCATGTCCTGCTTCACCTTCGACGCCGCCATACTTGCAAGACCCCCAACTTCCGGTTACCAGCGGAAGTGAGGTGACGTGTGGTTGCCATTTTGAGTGTGGCGGAAGTTTGGTCGCCCGGGTAGTTCACCACAGGTCAGCTTCGGTCCTTAAGTCCTTCCTTGCTTTGACCCCAGGACAGGACATGATTCAGTGGTTGGCACTGGAGCTCTGCTGGGTATCCCGTACCTTGCAATAAAAGCCTTGATTTTCACCTGCTTTGTTCTTGAGCGATGGGTGGCCAGCCTCGAGCTTTGCACAGGTTGCGCCTTTCTACCCCCCACCTCCAGGGGCCAAGGCAAAGGACTGGGTACCACCATCCACACTAGTTCCACAGTAGTGATCTGCCCCTTGCCAGGGCCCTCTCATGAGGAACCGGTCATTCAGAGCGATTGAGTCACAAAGCCTGAGAGGGTTTAGGGAGCGCGGGGCGGGGACGTCCCCACCCCAAGGTTGAGTGACGTCCGCAATCACTTCACAAGGCAGAAATTGTTACCCGGGCAATAAAAGTCATCGCGGCTCTAGGACCTTGGGAGTGGGCACATGGGGGCACGGGGGTGCAGGTGCCAAGCACCATGGGTTAGGCCCGAGATCGGAGTCCGGCCGCCCCCCCGACAGCAGCCGCCTCCTGCTCCCCGCGCGCCCTGGGCGCCACCATGTCGGGCGACAAGCTCCTGAGCGAACTTGGCTATAAGCTGGGCCGCACGATAGGTGAGGGCAGCTACTCCAAGGTGAAGGTAGCCACCTCCAAGAAGTATAAAGGGACGGTGGCCATCAAGGTGGTGGACCGTCGGCGAGCGCCTCCGGACTTCGTCAACAAGTTCCTGCCTCGAGAGCTGTCCATCCTGCGGGGAGTACGGCACCCGCACATCGTGCACGTCTTCGAGTTCATCGAGGTGTGCAACGGGAAGCTGTACATCGTGATGGAAGCAGCAGCCACCGACTTGCTGCAGGCAGTGCAGAGAAACGGGCGCATCCCGGGGTCACAGGCGCGCGAACTCTTCTCTCAGATCGCGGGTGCCGTGCGCTACCTGCACGACCACCACCTGGTGCACCGCGACCTCAAGTGCGAAAACGTGCTGCTGAGCCCTGACGAGCGCCGCGTCAAGCTCACAGATTTCGGTTTCGGCCGTCAGGCGCACGGCTATCCAGACCTGAGCACCACCTACTGCGGCTCGGCCGCCTATGCGTCACCTGAGGTGCTCCTGGGCATCCCCTACGACCCCAAGAAATACGACGTATGGAGCCTGGGCGTTGTGCTCTACGTCATGGTCACCGGGTGCATGCCCTTCGATGACTCGGACATTGCTGGCCTGCCCCGGCGCCAGAAGCGTGGCGTGCTCTACCCCGACGGCCTCGAACTGTCGGAACGATGCAAATCCTTGATCGCCGAGTTGCTACAGTTCAGCCCATCCGCCCGGCCCTCGGCGGGTCAGGTGGCGCGCAATGGCTGGCTGCGGGCCGGGGACTCCGGCTAGGAGCCGGGGTTCTCGCTGTTCCCGCCGCACCAGGCCCTGAGCCAGGGCGGCGCACGCGCGACCGGCGAGCTTCGGGAAACCCGCGAAGTCGCCGCGCGCCACTGCGCGCGCGCCCTGTCCCTTCCCCTCCCCCCACGGCGGCGGCCCACAGAGGCCCGCTGTCGGATTCTGGTTCCTCCTGCACAACCCGATTGCTGGAGGGCTCATGCGCACCCTCGATTTCTGGCGAGGAGGCTCCGAGAGGGGCGCGAAGCGAAGAGAGAGAAGCATTGCGCCTGCGCGGAATGAGCTCCTGCTGCGCGGTGGGTGGCAGTGGAGCAGAGAAGCTGCGGGCCGGCTGTGCACTCCAAGTGCCAGGTTGGAACCTGCAATAAATTCGCTTTTCCTCGCAAGTGGCTTTAGCGGTGGACCCTTGTTACGGAGCAGAGGGGAGGGGAGATCTCAGCACTTTAGAGAAAGCCATGTATGTGGTGACTCCAGCGCCAGACCTCAAAAGGGAGTTGTAGGATTCGAATCTGTATCTTTCAGTTCCCCAAACTGGACAGACTTCTAGAGGTTCTATAGTCGTCCCCTGGGATGTGATGATGGTTGAATTGGGATCGGCATGAGGAAAGAAGGGGACTATCTGTCGGCAGAAACTGAGCATTTACAGATGTGGAAACTGAGACCCACACAGGTGTTAACTGTGCAGACACAGCTATTATTTGTAGTGAGGTCTCTTGAAGCCGAGGGTGGTGGTACTTTCCCTATAGGAAGAGTTTGCAGGGAGAGAACAGATCCAGCTACTGGTGCTGTTTTCTTTGCTGTTGCTGTTGGTGGTGATGGTGGTTTGTGTGCGTGTCATGCTAGACCACGGCTTGCTTACTCCAGACATCTCACTGTGCAGCTAGGCTGGCATGGAACTTGGACTCTCCTGCCTCCGCTTCTCAAGTTCGGGATGACAGGTGTGCAGCCAAGTTCTGCATGTCTTGAACCTTACCTGGGACTCCAAGAGGCTTGAACCATCTTTGCCTTCAACAAGGATGCAAGTACAATGCCAAGTAAAATAAGACAAGATGTGGAAATAATTGTAAGTTGTTAAGAATGCCAGGCGGGGCGGGATATCCAGGGAGAGACTTTGAAGCTGTTTTGAGGCTTTTGCCCAAACCATTAAAAGTGGCACAGGATGCCGGGAGTGGGGTACATGCCTTTTAATCCCAGCACTGGGGACGCAGAGGCAGGTGGATCTCTGTGAGTTTGAGGCTCACCTGGTCTACAAAGAGTTTCAGGACAGCCAGGGCTACACAGAGAAACCCTATTTCAAACACACACGTGCACGCACACACACACACACACACACATGTACACACGCGCACACACACACATACAAAACCAACCTACAAAGGACAAAGTGATACTGTGGGAGTTCCTAGGGCTGAAATAGGAAGAGGATGAGAAAATGGAGGGGAACTAACAGTATTTCAAAGGGGGACTCTGAAGGGTGAGGAGGCAGCTGGGAGCTGCCTGTGATTTTACAGGGGTTTGGTGACAATGACTGTCTGGAAACATTTTCAATCCTCTCCTGCTCCTGTAGTT
The DNA here is from genome assembly GCA_028555095.1 of Dicrostonyx torquatus. Classification (NCBI taxonomy): domain Eukaryota; kingdom Metazoa; phylum Chordata; class Mammalia; order Rodentia; family Cricetidae; genus Dicrostonyx; species Dicrostonyx torquatus. Next base: position 231,341 of record JAQHUG010000550.1, on the reverse strand, counting down.
GGAGGGGCTGTCTACTGTGGGCCTTGCCTGTGCCGAGCACCTGCTCCCCTCTCCACAGGTTTCTGGTGCCCTGAAGGTCAAGTGTGAGCTCACTTCTCATGCTGAGCGCAGATGGGGCAACTGAGGCTACAAGAGGGGAGGGGCCTAACTCCAGTGCTGTCTGGAATATGCCAGAGCCTAGGCAGAAACAACCCACACCCTCTGGTGAGCAGGGAGGCTCTGTGGTTACGTTTGTCCTCAGCACCTGAAACATTGGGCAGCAAACCATCCCGGGGCTTGAGGGTGTGGTTCAGATTTCATAGATGGAGTCTGTAGCATTTCCAGATTCCAGCACATTCAGAGTGAATTCTTATCTTCACACAAGTGAAGACCCTCTTTTGCTGGGGATGGAACTCAGAACCTACTGAGACTAGGCAGGCGACCACTCTCAGAGCAAGCCCCCAGCCCCACTAAGGGATTCTATGCATGGGTTGTACAACTGAGCCACACCCTCGGATTTGTTTTGTTTTTCGAGACAGGGTTTCTCTGTAGCTTTGGAGCCTGTCCTAGAACTAGCTCTTGTAGACCAGGCTGGTCTCGAACTCACAGAGATCCACCTGCCTCTGCCTCCCTAGTGCTGGGATTAAAGGCCTGCGCCACCACTGCCCGGCTTGTTTTGTCTTTTGAGACACTGTTTAGCTACATAGGCATGGCCTACCTGGGCCACTCATTATGTAACCCAAATAGAACTTGGAGCAATGCTCCTGCCTCTGCCTCTTGAGGTATGCATCCAAAAGCTCAGGTTCCCTTTTTTCTTTTCTCTCTCCCCAAGATGGTCTATGTAGACCAGACTTACCTCAGAGATCTGTCTGCCTCTGCCTACCAAGACTGAAGGTGTGCACCACCAGGCCTGTTGTTTTTTTCATTTTAGCGAGTGTATTTTGTTGACGTGTGTCTGTGCACTATGTGTGTACAGAGCCTGTGGACCAGAAGGGATCAGATCCCTGAGACTAGAGTTACAGATGGTTGTGAGCTCCTATGTGGAAGCTAGGGACTAAACTGGGATTGTCTACAAGAGCAGCCAGTGCTCTTAATCACTGAGCCATCTCTCCAGCCCCTAATTTTTTTAAGTAAAATATTTCCAATGGTGCTGGATGCCAATCATCCCTGCACATGGGAGGTGGAAGCAGGAGAATCAGTTCACAGGCAGCCTGGCCTTATAGCAGATTCTGCCTCAAAAAAGAAGTCAAAATGTGAAACTGGGCATCTCAAGCTGATGTGGACGCTGGCAGTGGGACAAGCTTACAGCTCTGTCCATGCTGGGAACATTCCAACAGCAAAACCCCACAAAGCTCTGGGGGAAAAAAAAAATCAGACCTGTGGCCTCAGGTGGGAAGAGCTTATATTGGGATTCTCACCGAATCCCCTGCCTGCTGGGGTCAGACAGAACGACACAGAGCTCATCAGGTAGAAGAATGCCATGCTCACTCCCCTTTAAGAAAGGCCCCCAGAAGGTGGGACAAAACACTAGCGCCCCAGGAAATAAAGGAACAATACAATAACATTTGGTCCGTTTCTTTATTGTCCTTCAGGGTCTCAGAATTCCCCAACACAAGGAGGCTACCAATTCCAGCTCATTTATCGGAACATCTATTCATTTGGTGGGAAACTTTTTAAAAAACATGTATTACCAAAGATTCAGTCACAGTAAGTGTCAGCTGGCCCAGCCCCCATACCCTGCACTAGTGTAACTGCTACACATTGAATATTTAAGAACCACTCTTTGGCAACAGTCCAAAGTCTTCAGGCTGTCACCATTTGAAAAAGTGAGGAGCACTCTTCCCCAAACACCATTCAGGCTGATACTCACTCTGACTCTGCTTCCAGTTAAATGTGGCACATTACAGCCAGCACTCTGCCAGGGGCAAGCTTTGGCTCTGTGTGTGTATGGGGAGAGGTGGAAGTTCAGGTACCCCCCCCCCCGCATCCAGATGACACTTGGCATGTTACAGCTAGCACTTGTCCCCTTCCTCCCTCTGCCTGGGGCAAGCTTTGGTCTCCCTAATGTGGGGGGTGGGGGGAGGTTCAGGTCCCGAGGATGCTCATAGGAACTCCTTCAGCCAGTAGCCTTTAAGTTACCTGCCCACTTGCACATGGCCTCTTATACCATAAATGACCACTGTCTCCAGGTTTGGTTCCTGATGTTTCCACAAGCTAGACAAGAGCCTGGGGGTGGTTCAATGGGCACGTGTGTCTTGCACTTGGTCCCTTCAAACCTGTCTCAGACAATGAGTGGAAGAAACTGAGGTACACTGCCTCCACTGATCAGAGCCATCGATAAGTTTGTGATTGTCTTTGGGCAATCAATGGAATAAGAAGAGACCATCACCTCCATCTTCAACTCCCAAGTATAGGCATGAAAGTACCATGCCAAATACATTTAACTCTTTTTCTTAAGTTTTTAAACTCAAGCATGAGGTATAAACTATTAATCCCACCTCAGGAAGCAGAGGATGGCAGATCTGCTTCCAGGATCGGGAAGGAGCCAGCTTTGGTGGGGGTGGCAGCTTCACACCTGGCACAGCACCCTACTAAATAAATGCCTGGTCATCCCTCACCACCCCCATCCCAGTCCTCAGCTGTAATGAGGCCTCGCTGCTCAAACCAATGCAGTAGAAAGAGAATGGGCAACACTTTTCAATAAATTAAGGCACCTCAACCCTTGGCCCTTTAGAGAGCGTCACCAGTGTCACCCTGGGAAAATGACGCATCAGCAACCCTTTGGCCTCTGCTGTAGCATGTTCCCAGTAAGGTACACAAGCTACTGGGCTCACAAGCCATAGGTGACAGGCTATGTCAGGATGGGGAGCAATCATACAATGCGGAAGGCTGGAAGGGAGGTGCCAACAGAGCCCTCTGTGGGGAGGCCACCTAGTGTGGCTGTTCCAAGGAGCCAGAAGACCTTGGCCCATGTCACTGAGCTGAGGTAAGAATAGATAACAGGAACTGACTTGCCAGGCACATAAAGACCCAAGTTTAAAAAAAAAAAAAATGCTTGCATATATATTTTGGTGTAAACACCTGTCCCCCAACAGAGGGTCAATCTCTGTTCACTCTCCCAAATCCACCCTGGGAAGTGACACATTCAAATCTAAAAGCACTTGAGTAACGGGTTTCACACAACAAAAAGATTTCGCAAAACCTGGAAATAGCTTATATCCAAACAATTCTTAGCGGCGGAGGATTTGCACACGAGTGAGCATGGGGTTAAATGAGCCTTTATTAGGAGGAGGCAGGGGCATGTCTGCAGAAGGTGATGGTCTGCAGAACAAGGGTTTAAATTAAAGTCCCTAACTATTGTGTTGAAGGAAGCCAAGGCTGCTCGGGATTACTGCAGATGTGCTGCAGGCCGCCCTGTGTGAGCTGCTTCTGCCCTTTCACCATGGAACCAATTTTTAAAGAGGTGGGGGGCGGGAGAGGAAAGAAAATAAAACTAAAGTAGATCTGGCCTTTTAAAGACATCCCTGTGGACTAAAGAGCCAGAAGTGAACCCACCTGGCTGACTCCAGGGTAGACAGGTCTGTCTGCGCCTACCTGGGTGCCTCTTGGGCACCTTGAGATTGTGCCCATCAAAATGAAGAGAAAGGAAAGAAATTTTAATAAAATAAAGCACAAAAATAACCCAGCAGCCAGCTCTGGTTCCAGCACCCTATGGAACCTCAGAGTCTCTGGCAAAGTCTGGGCTGCGATTTGTTCTAAGTGTGGAAGCCAGGGGCTGCAGCAAGCAGCAACAGATACAACTGGAGCCACAGTGGCACCCGCCATCCCTGCGTGCTGCCACTCAGAGCATCCTCTGGGGCTCGGGACTGCACTGCACAACAGGGACCTAGGTCTAAACAGTTTACTTTTCATTCCATCATCGTGAAGTGATTAAAAAAGAAACACAAAAACCCAAACTTCAACCTATAGATGGCCATGAGGAGGCAGAGACTGGGAGTGAAGATGGGAAAAGCTGACAGAAAACAAACCCCAGTTCAACTTTGGGAGTCCCTGGTGCCAGCCTGGCCTGGGTGTGTCAGTGTCCAGAGGGAGCTCCTACCCATCTGGCCATGCAGAGCTGGCCCCAAGGTCCGAGTTTCTGCTGGTGTCGGGCAAACTAAAGGCAAAAAGGAAGGGAAGGCCCATAGGGAAGGTCCTTGGTTCTGATCCTGGGCACCATGGTGGCACACTCTTCTGGCCACCGCAAGGCTAAATAGCCAAGGCCTGAGCTGTCTCAGGCAACTTGTTAGGAGAGCGGTCTGCATGTCCTAGACCAGGAGCCATGGAGAGCAGAGGGCCTGTCCTCAGCTGGGCCGGGCTCCCATTATTTCCATGTGGCTGACTGGGGAATGGAGCGTGGAGGGATCATGTCCAGGAGGTATTCTCGCTGACGGTCTACAGCCGAAGAGGTCTTGTGCACTGCCAAACTCGGGCTGACAAAGGCAAGGGTCCCACCTATAAAAGAGCATAGTGTCAGGAAGCAATGACCGGTCACATAAGGGTGACAGGCCCTGGATGCAACCTAGACTCCCATCTCAGAACGTACCCAAAGGATCCATGAGCAGGGTCATGACCCACACAACTTACATTCTGTCACCAATCATCTCAATCCAGACATCACTAAGGTGACCAAAGCAAGAACAGTGGTCAGGGTTCAGTGCAGAGATGAGTAAACCTCAAACAAGGTTTTTTGAGTCAATGCAATGGAATGGAGCTTCATGGACTGTGTGACTGGAGAGCATTCTCCCCTATGTATGACAGAATACATAAGTGAGGTGAAGGGTCTCTGTGCTGGCTAGGCTGGCTCAAACTATAAGCCTTAGGGGATCCTTGGTACCATGGGATGCCAACTCGCTGTTCAGATTTTTTTCTTTTTTAAGGCATCTGGAGGGACAGCCGTGGGTACTGGGAATTGAACTCTTATATTTTTGGTTGTGAGCCTAGCCTTTAATGGCTGAGCCATCCCTCCAGCTGAGATTTTGTTGTTGTTGTTGTTTTTAATGATTTATTTTTAGGCTGGGTGGTGGTGGTGCACAACTTTAATCCCAGCACTCGGGTGTCAGAGGCAGGCAGATCTCGAGTTCCAGAATAACCAAGGCTACACAGAGAAACCTTAAGATTAATAGATTGGTATTTGGGAGCTATTTTTTATAGATATTTATATTGGCATTGATTTTTGTACATGGATACAAAGTTAAATTATATCGAATATTGTATGCATGAATATGCTTCTACCTCTGTTTAAAACATTCTTGATGTGTTGTTATACATATATATTGATATATATTTACCATTTTACAGTGTACATTTCTACCACTGATTAAGATACTTATATATTGTTTATGTATTGATACCATATTGCAATGTATACTTGTTAATTGTTTACATTTGGAGGGTCATTGTCCTCATTTATCACACAGTTGTTTATTCACTTAGTCTTTAAGTCATATAGATATTAAGAATTGTAGATCAATAGTCATCTATGTTTGTCATATTTATAGCTAGACTAATCAGGTTCTTTAGATACATAGAGATTATATTCTGTATGAATAGTCTTCAACCTCTTCAAAGAGCTGTAGAAAATGGCATTTAATCTAACCTAGAATTCTGTGGTAAAGAGACACAAACGCTCCTGGCTACACCGATCTATTCCCGAGAGACTGTTGAGCGCCAAAGACACTCCAATTGGAGCTTGTCCTCTTCTTGGCAAAACCGGCCTCTGGGCAAGGAGCTGCCCATACCTCAACTACTGACAAAATACATAAAAGCTGGAAATGGATAAGCAGAACTGTCAAATCCTGCCAAGACAGGGTAAGATGGTTTTGAAAATTTTCTTGCCTTTAAAAATAATCTGTCAGTTATGCTAGGCCTTAGCAAAAGTTGGTTGCTTCAACACTGCAAATGTGACTTTGGGTGATTGCCCAGGTAGCCAGCTGTCTCTGTGACTTGTTACATATTTTGGAAGTTGTTTGATTACACTTCCTAATTACTCAGGTAATGTTATTTCCCTTCTCAGATCTTTGATTGGGTTGAAGATTAGATAAATGTAGTTAGTTACTTTCTTCTCACGACTTGGCCAATTTATTGATTGCATAAGAATTAAGTTAGCTGACTGAGATGGAGGGGGGAGGGCCTTGGGCTTCCCATAGGACAGGGTATCCTGCACCATCATAAGGAAGCAGGGGGAGGGCAGTGGGGTAGTGGGGGAGCGGGAGGGCCGGGAACAAGGGGAGTAAATGTAAATTTTTCTTTTAACAATAAAAATTAAAAATAAAAAAAAATAAAAAAAAAAAAACCAAAAAGACTTACTTTTAATCATGTGTGTGTGTGCGCGCCATAAAAGCCAGAAATGGAGGTCTGATCCCCTGAAACTGTAGTCACGGGCAGTTGTGAGCTGCCCAATGAAATCAAATATGAGTCTTCTAAAAGAATACCCCATGCTCTGAACTGCTATGCCTTCTCTCCAGTCCACTGCTTGGATTTTGAGACCCACACCATAGGCCCGGCTGGTTTTCTTTTAGAGTCACCTGACTCTCCCTTCCAGTGCTGATATTACAGGCATGTGCCCCCAGGGATGGAATTCAGGGCCTCGCATCCCTCAAGCAAATACTTGATCACTTAGCTCTATCCCCAACTCTTCTTTTTAGTTAGCAGCAATTCGTAAACTTCCCAGGCTTGTCTCAAACTCTTGGGTTAAAGTCATCCTCTTGTCTAAGTTTCCCAAGTAGCAGGGACAATAGGTGAGTGTCACTGTGTCTACTTTCTTGTTTACGGACTACAGATGTATGCTACCACGTCCAGGTCACAAGAGGTAATTTCAGACAAGCCTACAAGTTGACTCTGCCTTAAATATACCAGGTGTTCCCAGACCCCTTCTATACAGTCTTGTTGTGGAATATTTGTTTAACTATGTAAAGATGTGCTGCTGTTTTACCTTGTCTGCCTAAGGCACCTGACTGGTCTAATAAAAAGCTGTATAGCCAAAAGCAAGGGAGGACTTCCAGGCAGGGAGAGTAAGCAGGAGGAGGAATTTAGGCTTAAAGAAGGAAAAGGAGACAACAGGGAGATGCCAATGGTCAGCCAGGCAGACACAGAGGAAGTATGAAAAGTAGGACACACAGAGTGAAAGAAAAGGTAAAAAGCCTCGAGGCAAAACATAGATGAATACAAACAGGTTACCTAAGTTATAAGAGCTAGGGGACAAGCATAAGCTAAGGCCAAGCATTAACAACCAACAACAAAATTTCCATGTCATGATTTGGGAGCCAGTTGGTAGCCCAAAAGAAAGTCTGCTACATGCACTCTCAGAAGGGTGTAGGGTGCAGGCCCCCTGTACTATTCTGATAATGCTGTTGGGAAACTAGGTGAGTTTGAGTGTTCCAGACCAGCCTGTGCCAGATTACACCCAACAAACAAGAAAAGTTAGCCTAGGGACAGAAGGTCTCCAGAGGTAGAGACATACCTGTGCTCAGGGGTGTCTTTTTCCAGTTGGAGGTGGTGGTGCCCTTGCTGGTGCCCACAGCTCTCTCGGAATGTCTGCCAGTCCTGCTTACCAGGGCTGTAGCTGAGGCTGCATTTTGCAGTTTGGGTGACTGGCTGAATGTGTGCAGAACGCCACGAGGTGTTGTGGTTGAGCCCCGGGACAGCTGGCTGGAAGCCTACAGACACAAAGGGAGCCAGGCTTACCATGGGCAGCGGTGGCAAGGCTGCTTGGAGTGGCCTCTCCTTGTCTGGTTGACCTCTTCCCACCCACTTGGGTCAAACGGCCATGAGAGTTACACTAGGGGATGGAGAAGAGACAAAGGAGACAGTGGGGGTGGGAGGGGCTGAGAGGAGAGCACACATGAGAGAGTGTGAGAGCAGGAGCACAGCAGAGCTGGTGACTGCGGCTGTGTCTGCGGTGGGACGAGGCCCTGGCCGGGTTCTGACCTGTAGCACAGCCCCGTTACTCCAGTCACGGGCCTCTCCTGAGCGGAACGCCAATTTACGTCGGGGCTTTATGACCTAAACAGATGGGATTGAAAGGTATGTCAGCAAGGTCTGTGACACTAACCCAAACTGGCTAAGGGTGCCCTACTGGATAGGCTCAGCCATAATGGCAGTGCCAACACCTGCCGGCTCCCGATACTGCAGGAGATGGTGAAAAAAATGTTGTTGGTGAGGTACAATGTGTGATCAGACAGAAACCACAAAAAGGAGCAGCACATTTGAGGGTGGTGGCGCACACCTTAATCCCAACACTTAAAGGCAGGCAGGTCTCTTCTGAGTTCAAGGCCAGCCTGGTCTACATAGTGAGTTCCGGCACAGCTGGAGCTACAAAGGGAGACCCTGTCTCCCAAAAAAAAAAAAGGGGGGGGTTGGGTAGATGGGTGCAGGTCCAGGTCCACATCCCACTCTTCTCCTTCAGCTAGCCAGGATGCTCTTGCTAACAGCCAGCAAGGCTCTCAGTAGCCATTTTAGACAGAAGTACTTGCCAGTGCACCGGGAGTGAAAGCGACAAAACTGAAAGAAAGTGCAAATTAGTGTTTTCACTGCCAAATGCCACCATTAAGTGCAATTTAGCCTGCAGTTAAGCACCAAGCATGTGAGCGGAAGGGGATGCCTCTGGAACATCCTGCAGTCTAAGGGCGGTAAAGGCTTCAGCTCTCACCTGCTTCAGCATGGGATGAGGGGCTGCAGCCTCAGCCTTGGTGCTGGCGGTACCCACACCCTGCTGCAGCAGCCGCTGCTCCATCTCCTGTTCTTGCTGCAGTGCCTTCACAAAGGCAGCCTTTAGCCGACTGGTGTGCTCCACCTTGAGTGCCTTCTTTTGGTTGGACGTCATGCAGGTCTCACACATAACGGCTCCACCCTTCTCCCGCCAGCGGCATGTGAAGTCCGTCTTGCACTGAACACACATGTAGGGCTCCCGGGATAACATAGCAGAAGCTGTGCTGGCAGAGATCCTTCCCGCTGTAATAGATGGGGTGATTATGTCAAAGTAACCTCAATGACTGTGGGCAGTGGTACACAGAGGCCATAGTGGATGAACTTCAAACAGGCTATGGCTGAGCATCCCTGGTAACGACTCTCCAAAGGCCCTGTGATACTGGCCTGGTTTGGCCTTGCCATAGCAGGTGTCCTGCCTTATTGGTTACTTGCCTTGTAGGCAAATTGGGTATTCACTCCCTCTTCTTGAGGACATACTACCCAAACACTGAGGATGGCTAAGGCCAATAGACAAGCAACTTCCTCTTCTTATGGCTGACAGTAGAACCAGGCCTCAGCCCCAGGAGGAGCCTGGCTGCACTGTGGATCAGAGGAACAAATAAATGCACACTGACAGACTTTCCAGACAAGATTCTGGAGGCCCCAGAGCTAAGAGATGGCACCTGTACTAGCTGTCCACAGCTCTGGCTCCACCTCACCTGTACACTGAATGAGGGTACGGGCTTGAGAGGATGAGGATGGGCAGTGCTCTGGTTCTGAGCAAGAGGAGATTGGTCTAACCCTAATGACAGGGTCCGAGATGACCGCTGGCACTCCACAGGCAGATTCCTGACAGCACTGCCTGCTAGAGATAGAACCTGGCACTTGCATGCACTTAGTGCCCTGCATGAATGGTTATCTCTCCCCAGCACTTCTTCATCAATGTCACCTCACTACAGAGTGCAGCCCAGGTTTCCCAGCAATGCATACTTGGTCTCTCATGACAGCCCAAGAGGTGTATGTTACTAACACTATGCCACAGAGGGTGTTGTTCTCCCACAGGGGCCTGGTGGCTATCTTCAGTGCAAATCTGTGCTCGAGGCATACTACAAAAGTTACCGAGGAGTATGCCCTGGGTAAAACTCTGAGCCTGTTTCCCCAAAGTGCTCTGGGTGGGTGGTAGGTGAGCCCCAACTCAAGTGTGTAGAGCTGGAGGTCCCAGGAGACTGGGGCACACACTCAACAACCCAGCTCCAGGGAAGCAATGGGCATAGTTCTGCACGTTCCCACCACCTTCCTCCTTGCACAGTGAAGCAGACAATGGAAGCCCTTCTCTGTGTAGATAGTCCCCTACACCTAGCAGTAATGCTGGGTCCAGTCATATTCACCTTTTTTTCTCCTGGCATCTGACAAAGCCACTTGGGGTTGGGAAGAGAGGTGGATCACCACTAACCTGTCCATCAGCTCAATGTCAAGACACACACATCCTTGGCCTGTGTCTGGGAGTCAACTAGGCTGTCCACCCATTCCTTCCCTGTCTAATGCTGTTTCTATGGGGTCCTGCAGGTGTCCTATCCACACTGCCCGCAAATATGGTAAAGAACCTGGCCCAGGCAAAGGTGTCTCTATCTGTCCTTCAGGCCAAAAAGACTAGAAACTTTGAAAAATTCTGCCTCATCCAAGGATCAGCCTCCTGCAGATGCTCAACCTCACCCCTATATACAACAGGAATTGATCTCACAGTAAAACTGTGAAACTCTAGATAGAATGTGTCTTACAGAGGATGGAGCAGGAGGTAAGGCCACCCACTCACCCTGCGTCTCCAGCAAATTCTGCACCACCTCCTCCAGACCAACCAAGTAGATGAACTCATTGTTGGCAGCACTGGGCAGGAAGTTCATTTCTGGAGCAGGGGGCTTGGGAGGTGGAATCTCGAGCAGTGTCTTCTCCAGCTGCTTGCGTAGTGCTAGCTTGGCAGCAGCCTGCCGGCTGGCTGGAGACTCAACAGATGCAACCACAGAGGCCACACTGGTTGGGGTGGAGCTGACCTGAGGAGAGGCAATCGTTGTCCCCTTCAGTGAGGCTGCGGTGGGCTGTGGAAGACAACTAGGTGAGGCTCAGGCTACCTAAAGAAGGCTCCATGTCAGATGTGCACTGGAACCCTTATAAGAGTAAATCTGAGCCAGGTATGGTGGCTTTAATACCAGCTCTCAGGAGGCAAGGGGAGTTCAAAACCGTCCTGGGCTACATAGTGAGACCCTGTCTCAAAACAAAAACAAACTAAAGTAACTCTGAGTAGACTGCCACCACCTAAGTCCATGGAAGCAAGGGACACCCAGCTCCCCGCATGCCCAGGAGTCAAGCAAGACCAAGCTGGGAAGCTGCAATGGGTCTACACCTTGAGTGCTGCTTCTCAACCGGTTCTGAGTATGCACAAGGCCACTGGGAAATACAGCTCCTGTTTGGCCCATCATACACAACTTCATGTCCCTGTTAGTCTCCACCTATCCCACTGCTCCATTCCCCAAACCTATTCTGAGCACCCCAGGTTCCTAGTGTGTTGTGAGGGATCCAACAATGATCTCCACAAGATATAAAGAGCACCATGCACTCTTTCTCCCTGAGCAAACAGACAACCAAGGCCCACAAACATTATTCTGTGGGGCTTAAATGCTCAGCAAGGGGATCCAGCACAGGCTACCAGCCTCTGATTGACAGGGGCCCTGGCTCCATCACTACCACACCACCCTGGTGGCATACTGAGCAAAGCAGACGTGGAAACATGGGCTGCTGTGAAGAGATGCCCACTCCCCAGTCTATGTTTTAGCTGAGGCACACACACCCTTCCAAGTGGGAGGCAGAGATAGTCATTGTCTGTGCACTGGAACTGGACTTTAACACAGGCAAGGACCCTTTGTCAGAGCTGTCCAAAGTCCAGTCCTGTCTTGTCTAAGGAGGGCGGGCAGTGACAAAGAAAAGAAAATTCGCTGTCAGCAAAAGGTCTGCAGACTGGGTAATTCCATCTCTCAGACAGAACTCTTACTCTAGCCCTTTTCTTCCACCCTGCTACGCAAGGGTGGGGACAGTCCCTCCCCACTTCAGAGACTCTGTACAGAGGAGGAAGGACACATAGCTAAGAATAGCCCACTGGGCTGTGGGAGGATCTGTGACATGCTGTCCTCCCAGCCTGAGGACAGTCAGCAGGAGCTGGGGGAGGTATTGCAGCAGCGGCTCTGGGAGGGATGGCAGGTTACAGAGGCTCTGGTGTCCCTCTAGTGGTCTCCCTTACTTTTCCCTCAGAGCCTGCTGTCTCTCATATGCCTGCATCCCCAAGCACTCACCACTGTCTCAAAAGCTTCCTAACTTTGCTAAAGGCCAATCTGTGTAAGATCTTCATACATAAAAGAACTCCAGTCCCACCTTCAGGGGTGTCCAAGACCCCACCAGACCCAGGAGTCAATGTGTGACACCAGCCCCCTCCCAGAAGACACAATGACACTTTGAGACCTACCACACCAACCCTACCCCAACCTTGCACCTAAGTTCCAGACTTACCTGAGGGATGTTGACAAGCAGACTGGTATTAGAGACATTGGCAACACGGATAAGTCCCTGCTGGATGATCCTCTGTCCCTGAATCTGCATGCTGGGCACTGAGGCACGGGGGGCTAGGAGGAGGGGTGGTGGCCCTGTGGAGGGGTGCTGTCTGACATTGTGAATCTGTTGGGAGACAGGGGACAAGAATGCCACTGAGGTCAACCAATCCTGGCAGACCATGGAAGGGTGGATACCTGGCCCCACCCTAGCACACACACAGACTCACCTGGGCCCCCCTGACAAGTGGTGGCATGACTACTTGGGAACTGGCCTGTGGTCCCAGCTTGGCAGACACCTGCTGCCCACCCCGGACCAGTGGCGGTGGGATGATGCTGCCAGGCATTCGAGCAGAGGAGGTCTGTCGATGACATTGAGACCCAGAATCATATACATTTTCTTTTTCTCCTAAAATTCATTCTTCATTCACTTCCCCAGTGCTAGGATGACAGGTTTGAGCGACCAGCCTAATTTATGTGGTACTCAGGGTAACATGAGACAGGCACTCTACCAATGAAGCCACAGCTCTACGATAGTTTCTGCTTTTAAGTTTAACAAATAAAAAACGAACAAACAAAACCCCAAGATTAGCTAAAAGACCGATTTCCTGTTCACGACTGTACTGGGAGTCACGAGAACTCAGAGGAAGGATCATGGAAGGTGTGACAGGGCCACTGAAGCATGTGGACAGAGGCCTGAGCTGAGAGGCCTCAGTAAAGTCCACATGAAGAGTGCCAGTCCTGCTTTAGTCACTATCCTTCCAATCTGACTGGTTGATCACCACTGACCACAGTCTGTGACATCAACAGTGCCTCGTTTGGTGGGGTCATTTGGGGTACACATAACACTTCGGTCCTTGCCTGCTAACTTGGGAATAGGCAGCCTTTGCTTTCACAGACCAAGGCTGCTCAGGAACCTAGCCATACGCAGTGGTGGTATTCAAAACAGGTAGATGAGGATACACTAACCTGAAGTGATGTTTTGCCAGCAGGAATGTTCTGAGTACCCCGGACGAGTGGGGGAGGGGTGGTCACGGAGCTCCCTGAGGAAGCTGCAGGCTGTAAGATAGCAGGGCGCATCAGCAGGAGGTGGTGTTGGACAGTCCACACACTACTGCCCTGTAATCATCTTCTGCTTGCTCCCTGCTGCTCAGGCGCCCTGTGGGTTGGGCCTCTGCCCTGGGTCAACCTCTCTAATCCTGGGGTGCCCACACTCTGAGGCGGGCAGCACATGTACCTTCTGTGCTATGGCTTCCTTTTGTATTTGACTCTGCCGTAGCTTCTTCAACAGAACCAGCTTTGCTTCCTCCAGCCTCAACTCCTCCTTCAGCTGCTTGATCATCCGCTCTCGCTCTTCTGGGCTACTTTTCTATGAGAGCAAGAGCACAAAATTGGGGAAAGTCTTAGTAGAGACTGCAAAGCTAGGGTGGCCAGGCTCCCAGGCATGGGCACAGCCCTGCAAAGGCTCACCAGGAGCGCCTCAGTGCTGGTGTCCTTCAAGGATGCTGTGGTCAACCCATTCACCCTTGGGCTTGATGGCTGCTCATTGTCAGAGAGCACGATCACATCAGGTGAGGGAGGTCTCTTCTCAGACTTAATATCACTGTCAGACAAAGGTAATAGGGTTAGCATAGCAGAGTGCACTTGGTCCCTGCTGGCCTCCTCCAGGTGCCCCATTGTCCCCAGCTGATTTGCTATCCTGTATCATGGATGTTCTCACCGGTCACTGAGGCCATCCATTCCAGACCATGTACCCTGCCTGTGTGTACCTGATGTACCATGGGTACTGTAGAAAGTGTTAATCTACTGTGGCACTAGATCACGGGTGCTAGGCAGGATGAGACATGAACACTCCAAAGCCAAAGGCTCCCATCTGCTCACATTGGGAACCACCCCTCCCTTAACCCAGTCCTACATATCCCCCAGAAACCCAAAACAGCTTCATGACATGTTGTTGGCCTTTGAATTTCACCTCACAAGGGAACCTGGAGCCATCTGCCAAACAGCCTACCTAGGACACACACGGTAAGTTGCTGTGGGACAATGGTTTTACCCTGTAAAGATTTGTTTCTTGTACTTGTTTAATAAAATGCTGATTGGCCAGTAGCAAAGCAGGAAGTATAGGCAGGGCAACCAGGCAGGAAGTAGAGGCGGGGCAATGAGAACAGGAGAATTCTGGGAAAAGGAAAGATTCAGTCTGCAGTCATCACCCAGAAGCAGAGGAAGCAAGATGACAATGCCTTGCTGATAAAAGGTACCAAGCCACCTGGCTAACACAGACAAGAATTATGGGTTAAGTTGTAAGATGTAAGAATGAGTTAATAAGAAGCCTGAGCTAATTGGTCAACCAATTTATAATTAATGTAGTAGATATCTGTGTGTTTCTTTGGGACTGAACGACTGCAGGACCAGGTGGGACAGAAACTACTGTCAACAGCAAGTGGCTGCAGTGACTACAGGTTTTTTACTGAAGAGAACAAGTGTCTCAAGACTCAGCTCTGTCTCAGGAGCCCAGTGCTGTCCTACTCACTACACTGTACATTACTCAAGTTTTAGAGGAAGCTACACTCACCAGTCACCCAGCCGTGGTGTGTAGGAAGCTCACTTTACCTGTGAACGAACAGCCAAACACAGCTCTTGGGGAAGAGTGTGTGGGGAGGCACAGGCTGCCAGTTATTAGAGTTCCATTGAGCACTCTTTCAACACTGGCTAAGGGCCAATCTCTGAGCTGCTGGCCCAGCAAACCTATGTCAGTTAATCCACATAGGACCACTCTGACACTGGACTTCCCCTCTTTATAACGGGTGTTAGAGGGCATACACATTTATTTCTGAATTCTCAGGGCTAAATGTGTTCTGCTGCAGCACAGGGGTGGGAGCAGGAAATTCTAAAGAAGGTACTATGCATAAAGGGTTCCTGGGTGTGTACCCCAACAAACACCCTTCGAGGACCTATCTCCCATCTTGCTTGTGGAAAAGCAGCTCCGGACATGTCCACTAGGTGGCACTGTGACACAAGAGACAAACACAAGCACAGATAAAGTTAACTGGAAGTCACAGCACAAAGCTGTTTCAATGGTTTGTGCTAGAGAAGAGTGAGGTGAGTCATTGAGAAAAGAGCCTCTGGACCCAACAGCCCTCAGGAAGGAGGACAGAGTCTGTCCAGCCAGATGTTGCTCTGGCTTTCTGGTTCCACGCAGAGGTACGCGTGGCTGCCAGATTGTCAGGCCAGGGGTAAGGACAAAGTCTGAAGGCTAACGCCAAGGTCTACAGAGTCTGGGGACAGTTGAAGAATATCAGGCTTTGGCAGCCCAGAAATTGGTCATTTAAAAAGAGACCCTGGAGGGGCTGGAGAAATGGCTTCATGGTTAAGAGTACTGGATGTTCTTCTAGAGGACCCAGGTTCAATTCCCAGTACCCACCAACAGTTCATAACTGTCTGAAATCCTCACACAGACATACCTACAGGCAAACACCAATGCATATAAATAAATCATTAAATAAAATTTGAGACCGTGGGCAGCTCCCTCTGGTCTCTTCAAATACTCCAGGTCTATCTCTCCTCAATGACAGTTCGATGGGCCCCACACTGCCCAAGATCAGCTTTCAAAGTGATATGGCAGCTCCGATTCGAGCCCACAGGCTGTGCACACACTATCACCATCAACTGCACACTGCAGCTGCAGAGGCCCAGTCTGACACTGTGGACAGAGCAGCCAGGCCTACAAGGAACCTAGAACAGATTTATAGTCCAGGACTGGGCTTCCTGAATATGCAGAATGACGAAGAGTCAACTGTGAGTATGTGTGAGAGAGAAAGAAAGAGAGAGTGTGTGTGTTAATTCCTTTCTATCTTCCTGAGGTGGACTGCCTAATAAAACTTGAGATATGCTGGAGGGATGGGGGTAGGGCCATCCTTGGCAGACAGCCTTGGCCACTGCACTCTCTAACCCGATCAATAACACACCTCAGGGGTGATGTCACTGCCAGTGATAACTCAGCATCCCAGCAGCAGCAAGCGGGGAGTGAACTTCCTTCATGCTAATCAGGCCACCCAAGTCACGTGACAAAGGCATTTCCCTCCTTGATCATGTGACCCGTTAACTGTGCCTTCCAACGTGAAAACCATGGCAACGGGCAGTTCTAACCGGTTTGTGACACACAGCTTTCATTTTGAGAAGAGAGGTAAGGGTTCAGGTGCTGTCAGAAAATGGAGACTCCACTCACCCCAAGGCCCTTCCTGTGCGGCCTCCAGGACATTGTGCCTGTGTCCTAGACACCCAATCACCTGTGGTCATCTCTCACGTCCAGAGGAAACCACAAGTCCATCTCGTTTCTAAACTGAAAAACTTTTCAAAGCTCTGTTTGTGCTTTTTTTTTTTAAGCAAAAGTACCCTCAAGATTGTCTGTATTTTTCTAGACAGTTTTAATTTAGGAACAGGCACACGTGGATCAAACAGTGACAGGCACTGGAGGGAGACTTTTAACTTATAAAACCCATGGGCAGGAGAAGAAAATGGAGCAAGAAGAGCATGGAGAGTGGCATGGCCAAGCGTCTGGGACAACTACATTCATCTGAAAACTGTGTGAACCTGTCCTGCTGGCCCATGTTGAGAATACAGTGAAAAACGATGATGAAGTAGCTTTATGTTATCAACAAAGACCCCTGGACACAGGCCGGCCTGGTCATTAGCACCAAAAGTTCTGTAGTGTCCTGCAGGGTGGCTGAGCTCTTACCCCTCTTGCATAGGGGTAGACCTTGCCAGGGGAGGTGCTCAGCCCCTATTGATGCTGATGTGATGAAGGACAGAGTTGGCGCTGGGAACTGGACTTCTGTGGTTTCTCAAATGGGGCTTGCCGGGGCCCAGGGAAGACCCTATCCTCCTATACCTACATTCTCTTGGCACCCACTGTATAGTGGGAGCAGATTCTGACTATGACAAACAGTGGCTCTGTCCTTAGGATCATGACCCACTAAAACATATAGGACACAGAAGAAGACAAATTCACAGGTGGGAACAGAATGGAAGCACTAAAAAAATAATGGCCCTAAACTTATTTAAGGGAAAGCTTATCCAAGAAGTCACACAAACTGTAAACATAAAGCAGGCTCACGCACCTCTACACAAAGTCAAAGAAGGGTCGCCCAGACCCACACTGTGCACGAACAACATAGCACCTAAGGTCAGAATCTGTCCAAAGGGGTCTCTTAAGTGGGAGTGGGGGAGGGAGGGAGGTGGGAGAGGGCATGCTCTGAGCTAATCATGGTCTATAGTCCAAAGACACTTCACTCAGGATCACAAGTCCTCCTTGGGGCCAACATGGGGCCCAGTATGGCTAAACCATTACTCACCCACCTACCTTTCTTGGACCACAAAACACTAGCTTTAGCGTGACGTTTACACCTGCAGTCTATCCACCAAGCCACAGCCAGCCTTGTCTAGATCACTCTTCAATAGTCCTCTGCCTTCAGAATGGCCCAAGTATACATTCATCAGCCCCCCAGCACATAACCTGAAGGAGGTCCCCAGACCTGCAGGGGCCCCTCAGTTTCTCTAGTATATATCTGCATGTGAGGAGAACAGAGACAGATTGAACAGGATAGACAGATGACATGGCCTTCCTTCCTCTCTTGGTGGCACATCTTTCACAGGAGGGATTCCCTACCCTGAGCATATCTCTCTCACATAGGTGACAGAGTCTCAGCTCCCAATAAGGGCATAGAAGGATCAGGGTGCCTTGTGCAGATCCTGAACAAATGATCCCATCACCAGAGTGGGAGAGCTGGACTCAAGAAGACTAAGCAGGATGGAATTGAAGGGACCATGGAGGCTTCAACCCAGAGTTAGGGGACTGTCCTCCCCCACCCCTGCCCCCAGCCCCAGTGTTGCCTCCTATAGGCATCAGCACAGAGCATGCACAAAACTGTGGGTTGGAGACTCATGGGACTCAGACTTTGGAGAGTACCCCACACAGTAAGAGACAGCAGGCTGTCTGACTTCTGCTTCTTGAAGGACACCATCTTTTCTCTCACAGGGTCTCGAAGGCTCAGATGTCTCAGCATTTGGCGGAAGTCCTCCTGCCCCAAGGCAATGGGACAGCAGGAGAGGCTGCTCTGGCCTCAATGTTCACCTAGGGGTGACTTTGCTGGCCCTAAAGGAAGGACCTATTCCCATAGTGACAAGATGGGGATTAACTGGCCTTTAATCCCAGCACTTGAGCAGAGGCTCGTGGACCTGAGTTCAAGGCCAGCCTGGTCTATACAGTGAGTTCCAGGACAGCAAGGGCCACTCAGAGAAACCCTATCTCAAAAAAACAAACCCTCCCCCCCAAAAAAACCCAACAACAACAACAAAAAAACCCACAAAACAAAACAAACAAACAAAAAAAGGTAGGGCTGTCTGCTCATAGTCAACTCTGAGGCTGGTGTATATCCTGTTATATCAGGCCACAGTGGCTACCTCACCAAAACCGGCAGGCCAATGTCCTAAAAGCCACAGATACAAGTAAGTGTTCAGCAAAACCAGACTCCCCTGACAAAAATTTTGACAGGGCATAGCCCTGTAAACTGGATTAGACAGGGGCTCTCCTGAGACCCCCAACACAGTCTAGGGGGCCATCTGTTCAGGCGTACAGGCCCGCAGAGGGTGTGAAGGATGGGGTCCTCAGCTGCACCTAGGGCGATTCAAGGCAGGACCTGTTCCTTGACATCTACAGTTTAAGTGAAAATCTGGTCCATGTGGGCAACCAAACCACCTGAAAGGGTCTCACACTGCTGAATCCCTGAGCTAGTTCACAGCAACCTATCAGCTTCCATACAGGCCTCCAGAAAACTGGCTCTAGGGACGTCTAACTGCTCCAGGACACATGGTATAGGACCAGCCCTCTGTCTGAGGGGACAGAAATGGATTTGGCCAGTGTCAGCCATGGACACCTAGGACAGCTGACACAGACCAGCTGGCGTACAGAATACCAAATAGTAGAGCACCACTCAACTGGGCCTACGCCTGCTCCCTTAGATGAACAGAGGACACTCACTGGAAGAAAGCAGAGATCAAGGAAGAAAACAGGAGAAAATACACCAGTGACTGTCGTGCCACTTGGCAGTTCCCCACACAGGGCAGTGGAGGCAGCCTTCTGTCTGTCTATGGGTAGGACAGACTGAAGCAAGCACACAGCAGACCAGAGAGTTGCAGGATAAAGGGTGAGGAGTGTGCCCCACTCACGGTGCTATTATTGGCCACTCAAACACAGACCCACCTACAGCAAGTGCTACTAGAGAACCCCCAGTCCCCAAATGGTTTCTGTATGTAGCCCTGGCTGTCCTGGACACCTCACTCTGTGGACCAGGCTGGCCTTGAAGATCTTCAAGAGATCTACCTGCCTCTGCCCCTGAGTGTTGGAACTAAAGGTGTGTGCCACTACCATGTCTGGCACCTGTCTCTACCAGACAAAAACTGACCCGGCAGCCCCAGAGCTGAGTATGGAGAAACTTTTTAATGATCTTTCTTACCATCTGGGCACAGGAACAGCTCACACAAACACTCCCCCTATCCCACCCCGCGTTCTCTTTTGGGCACCCTTGTAACAAGAACATCCTGGCTGGCCTGTCTTGGGGTGAGTAGTGGACACTGGTGCTCTAAAGCTCACCTGCTCTTGCCAGCAGGCCTTGCTCAGCATCCATCATCACACCTCCTGGATATAACCCAAAGGCCTCTGAATGGGATGCTGGGATCAGAACATGTTCCATCTCTCCACCACAGAGGTAAGCCAGCCATCACTCTTCACCCCCGACTGCTGTTCTGGATCTCCAACATAAGAATGCACAGGGAGAGGCAGCACATAGTCTGTGGGGCTGCACCACAGAGTAGCAAGACTAGGTGGTACCCAGCCTGCACTCTACCTTCCTCCAGGCAAGGACAGTGCAGAGCAGCTGAAGAACCACAGTGGCATACTCATGGGCTCAGAGGCCTGTCATCTACTGAAGGAGACCAGAACAGCTTGTGCCTTGGGGAAGCTAAGTCCTATGTGCTTGGCTCAGAAACACTGCAGAAGCCACCATTAAGAAGGCCCAGAACCACAGAACTGCTGACCCTTTATAGTGGACACCCATGTCAACTACAGTGTGACATTCCTTATTAAGAGCACTGCCAGTGTGCAAGGAAAGACACATGCCATGGCAGCACAGGGCCACTCAGCGGCGCCCTGCAGACAACTTGGGCCACCTAGGGATGAGAATGCCATTGTGGGGTTGGAGGGGGGGGCATGGAGGTTGCTCAGGAAAGAACATGTACACAGGGAGAAGCTGGTCCCTATGAACTGTCAGCTCTGTCATTTAGATCATCATGTCCCATTTGTGGAGCTAAGCTAAAGTCCTGGACCACTAACAGTATCCACAGCAGTAACTTCAAGTAGGTAAGAAAGGGACAGTGTAGGGACAGGGATGCAGCCCTCACACTTCATCAGTAAACATGAAGTTGTCCCACAACAGGTCACCAATCAACTGTCAGAATACCGGGATGACATTTGGTTAGGGGGAGGTGCCCAACATCAGAGGGTGAGACTCAGGGTAGAGTTCCCTGACAGCAGAACATCATACAATGCTCCTGCAAAGTAGAAGCTGGAACTATAGCAAATGCATATGTACTCACACATCCAAAGAAGAAGCCAGCTTGTTCACCAGCAGAGCAAAATTGGCCTACATGCTGGGGAAAACCACAAGGAGTCAGCATGGGCACCAGCTTTAGACATCTTTAAGACATCATTTAGACATCTGAGCTTCAAGGTGTGCTCTGCCCACTATGTGGACAGAAAGGCACTCAAGATGCTTGGTGGCTCCATCTGTGTAACTGAAAACCCATTCACCACAGGAGTCTTGAAATATGCCTTTTCAATACTCCATGACAAAGGGGACAGGCAGATGAAGCAGTCCTGTAGTGTGACATATGCACTTTCCTGGAGGAAAGCAGGCAGAAGTTAAAGACTTGTATAACCCAGGCACTTCTCCCCCAAATGGTTAACAGAAAGACTACAACTTCACAAAAAAAAAAAAATTCTGGTACTGAGACCAGCAATTAAGTAGAATATTCTGATGAGTAAAGTTTAGAAATGTGGCCTGTGTGGAGCTGGGAACCTCGGCAGCATCAATAGATCACATCAGCGCCTAAAAACTATCCTGAGGGGTGGACTAAACACCACATGGGGCCCAGAGCACTAAAGCAATGAGAACAGAGTCCAGAATGGATAACACCTGTGAAGCTGGATTCCTATTTGTGCCAAGGTTTACAGCAATCTGTTCACGTTGGGGTTGCAAATATTCAAGAAACTTAACCTACGGGGCTAAAAACACAGATCAACAAGGTTAGGAGTGCTTACTGTATTTGTAGAGCACCAGGGTTCAGTTCCCAGCAGCTCAGAGCAGTTAACTCCAGTTCTAGGGATCTGGTGCTGTCTTCCGACCTTCAGCACCAGACACACATATACACACTATATACATACACAGGTAAAACACTCATACACATAAAATAAAAATTAGAAAAAAAACCTTACGGTAAAAAATATTTCTTTGGAGTCAGGTGTGGTGACTCACACCTATAATCCTAGCACTGCAGAGAAGCTGGGGCCAGAGAGAAGCTTGGGGCAGGAGGATTCCAATGAGTCTGAGGGCAGCCTGGACTACAAAGAGTCCATCTAAAAAAGAAACAAAAAGGTTTCTTTTACCCATTGGCACAGGGAACCACTTCCTAAAAGGAAATCCAGCAGGACAGACACTGTGAGAAGCAATTGATAAATGGGACCTCCTGAAACAGAAAAACTTCTGTAAAGCAAAGGACACAGTCAACAAGACACAACGACAGCCTACAGAATGGGAAAAGATCTTCACTAACCCCACATCAGACAGAGGGCTGATCTCCAAAATATACAAAGAACTCAAGAAATTGGGCGCCAAAAGATCACATAATCCAATAAAAAAAATGGAGT